>RXPK01002783.1:0-91805 GCA_004143645.1 Protaetia brevitarsis | reverse complement strand
TCAGTGCAGTATGCGATAATAGAGAGCAATGCGATTGACTTAATCTGGACTCGAATTTTCTCAGCGTTCTTCAAGCTATTTATTTTCGCTCTTCTGCGAAACTAATGTTTTTTTTTATAATTATTTCCAAAATTGTTAAATAAAACGTATTATTTAAGAAATTTATTTAATAATTTTTTTTACTTAAATAACTTAAAACCTTTGAACTTTTACTTTCCCTAAATAAAATTTGAATTTCAGGAAATTATTTTTAGCAACTCCAACATAAAGATATAAAATACTTAACTATATTAACGTAATGCAAAATTTCTTCAACTTAACTTTGAGATTACGAAAAATAAATTAGGTAACACTAAATTAAAGTAAAAAATTGTTTTGCAAAATTACCTATCTAATTTCCAATGCCTTTACCTTTCAACAGGTTGATATAAAAAAATCATTTAATTTTTTTAGCACAAATTTTCACGCAGTAAGTTATTTATACGCAATTACATAAACGTTTGCACAGAATTTTATAGACAGCTATAGAAAATATGTGGTTTATTTGGTAATCCTATAATATACGAGTAAGAGTCAAAATAGAAAATTGCGTTTTTCCAATTTAATTGCTTGGCAGATCAAGAGTATTCCTTATTGAATTAAATAAATAAAAGTTTGTTTTTGGTTCTGGTAATTAGAACAGTAAAACATGGTATTATTATTATTTTTCATTTATACAAACATTATATTATTATTGTGTGAGGGTCGAGAAGTTTTTTATTTTTCTTTTATTCCAAAGAAAAGTTTCAAATTATTACTGAATTATAGATTTTTTTGTTTATGAGATTAGTATTTTTAAAGAACAAAAATATTGAAAATGTGTATTTGTTTTTAATGTTAGCCAAATGTCACAAATATTTCGTTGAATAAATCTCCATCTGTGCTGTCAAGTAATGCGTCAAATTTTCAATTGTGGCATTGCATTCTACTTTTATTGGAAGTATGTTTATAACCCATGATGGTTTATATGATGGTATATATTACAAAAGCATCATCCTTAAAATCTTAATTTGTTCGAAAATATTCTATAATCATAATTCCATCAATTTATAGTTTTTTATTTTATTTTGGTCAGTGGTCATTTCAAATTCAGGATGTCAGTATGTTGTCTGTGTATAATGACTTTGAATAAATTTGTATAACAACAATACCTCAATTTTTTTCACAGGCTCACACTAAATAGTTGGATAATCTATTATTACATTGACACAGTTCATGTCAAAAGTCTTTAAACACTACTATGAACCAGAAACCATTAAATCAGACCTGTCATCCTTTAACTTAGTTTCAATTGAATATGAAATGAATACAGTTGCAAACTATGCAATAATGATAATAATAATGAAGTATATTGCCATTTTTTTTGTATAATTTGTTGAAAGAACCGGTCTTATTTATACAAAAATTTAAAAAAAAGGTCACATAATTTGTGGACCATATTTATATAGGTACGTAATTGCTGAAAGATTTTATGCATAAATTTTAAACAAAACAATTCCATAAAAAATATCCAAACCACTGAACATTTTTTTTACATATTATATTTTAAAAATAGGTTAAATTTGATGTTTTTGCTAATTTTTGCTAATTGTTTTTTTTTTCCTATATTCGCTATAAAATATAATTATATACCCGTTATGTACAACGAATTAAGCCCATCCTATATATGTATAATATTTACAAGGTACTGCTTTATTAATATCGTAAAAAAGGTCACTTATTTTGGAGTTCTACTTGACTATATTTGCAATTATACTAAGTTTTTTTGTTATCCTCGTCTCAATAATTTTTTTAACGGTAAAGATTATTTAAAAATTTCACATTTCACTCGAGGGGGGGAGGGGGTAACTACACTCTTAAAATTTAAAATTTGATAATTTGCGCTCAACGATCCCCTCTGTAGATCGGCCGGAAACTTTTATATAATAATAATAAGGTATCAAAATTGCTATTCGTCGAACCGATCTATAGAGAAAATCCCGAAAAATGATGTATCCATTCGTGACGATGTGAGATTTTTAAATGTCCTCGTACTAAGTTTGGTTACAGTCCGTCACCGCACTAAAAAAGGAGATCAAGGGAAAGTCGATGAAAAGAAAAGCGAGCGAAATAAATATAAAATAAATAATATATTTCAAAACAAAAACAAACATCATTTTGTCAGTCGTTATGTATCAGATTATATTATAAATTTAAAAGCGAGATAAAAAAAAAATAATGTAAAAACATCAATTTTTAATTAAAAAAACAAAAAAAGAGTTGAAAAGAATCGATAGGATTACACAATAGTATACACATAGAAAGAGAGAATAATAATAAAAGCTGGAAATAAAATAGTAAAATGAATTCGTTCGTATACATACTTTACTTTAAAAACACATGCACCATTCTCGGATTTCCCATCATCAAATGATTTTGTTTGTTTTGAATATGTACGTTTCATATTGGTCCCCACTTTAACCAATATACTTCTGATCATAATCGTAATACAAAATAATGTTATGTAACTGTATGCGTGTATGAAGATCCGAAAAAGTTGTTGTTGTCAAGCGATTAGCACCTGCAGTAACTGCCGTTCTTACTTAAGTTTGTTGTAACCAAACTTAACACAATCATGTAACAGCAGTTGTTGTTTTTTTTTTTGTTTTTCATTACATTTGAGTTCCGTTTGTCAATTACATTTCAACAAATGCACATAAAAAAAAAAACTATAATGAAATATTACAATTTCTGTTTGCGACTTGATAAGTATCTCGTTCTGTAACATATCCATATATATATTTTAAAATTAATTTCATTGAGTGGAAATATTGCGAATTCGTAATTGCATTATTTGATATTTTTCTGTAAAAAGAAAACAAAATTAATTATGTTTGAGCGATACAAGAAAAAAATTACTGAATTCAAAATCTGAAAAGTATCTAAATTAATAAATACAATTTATCAATCGGTTTTTGGTTAGATTCTTGGAATAAAATTTTATTGTAACTAAAATGAATTCCGCAATCCTTCCACATTATATCAAGATCTAGTTTAGTTTTGTGTACTAAAATTACATATAAAAAGAATAATAACAATAATAATAATAATTTATTTATTGATTGTAGTAGCTGCTTGATTTAAGTTTCGAATTTCATAGTGAAAAAGTGGCAGTTTTGACATTTTTTTCTTCATGAAATAAAGTGTAAATTTATAATTTTTTTATACTTAGAGCCGTTTTACATGTACGAGGATTTTTACATAAATTATAACAAAAATTATCCCGAATATTTTGGTGAGAATAAGAAATTTTGTCGCAACACTTTCAGGTCATTTTACATAGGAATAAATTTTAACCGGAATTTTCACGATATTTGTTGTTATAAGCAGGGGCATTTGTTAAATTAAATTGTTATTTGATTACGGTTATCATAGAAATCCTAAATAAATAGCAGTTAACCAATAATATGGATCATAATTGTTTAGATTTAGGTTACAACTGAGAAATGCAAATGGAAGTAACCTTATTCCTGTGTAAAACGACCTGAAAGTGTCTCGAAAAAATTTCTTAGGAAAATTCTAACCAACAAAAAAAATTTATGTAAAAATTCTCGTACGTGTAAAACGGCTCTTAGTTGTTTTAGATGTCTTTTACGTAATATTATTTACATACATGTTAATTTTACCTACACTCTGCTTATTTAATGGTTTAACCAACGTCATTGATGTATCATACAAGTAAAGGCAATCTACTGATTTGACTATTTTTTCTCTCAAGTATTGCTATCGAAAAAAGGAGCAAAGTTTTCCCTTGTCTCACAAGATGCAAGGATTGATTTCATGCATATTTCATGAATGTGATAGATAGAGATAGTCTTATTACTGCTTTGTTTAAGTACAATACTTAAATCATTTCTAATTTCCATTATGACACCTATCAGTTATCAAATCTAACCTATGGCATCGTTAATTTGTGTATTTGATTTATTATATATATTTTGTTCCGTAAAATTGTTCTGTTTTAGGACACAGAGCCTTCTGTAGGTTATTTTGATTAAAGCGAATGTAAAATCGAATTTAAACTAATACTGAAAAACCGCGCATAAGATATCCTGTTTATACGGTTTTTAATTTGACTCAGAAGTAGTATCGATTTGATTCATATAGAGAAAAGTCGATGACGTAAGTTAAAACATAAAATAGACAAAGTGTATGCATGTCTTATTTTCTTTTGACTTGTTTTCCAAATTTAAATTAATCATTTATAATTTCCATCCAAGTTTCGGTATTTTTTAATGCTTTTTTTTCAATGGGAGTAAAATTTATTTAAAGAATTTGCAAATATGTACATCAATCACAAACTTGTATTTTAAGTTCTAACGATTTAAGATGTAAACTTCAATATTAAAATCGATAACGTAATATTTCAATTTTAAACTATTTTTCAGATAATTAATGTAATTTGTAAATAATAGGTAAAAAAATAATAGTAAACTGCAATATTAAAATTCATAGCGTAATTAGCCTATTTGTAATTTCGATAAATAAATTTTACTTCATTGAAAACGGCACTGGAAAAATGCTGAAGCAAATATGGAAATTATAAATGATTAAATGATAAAAATTCTTGATTTGTTTTTCTTGTAGTCATTCTTTTAATTATTTTCCTTTAGGTTTAGTTAAAAGTTTTATTACAAGCCAAAATTCCACTAAACCAAAAGGAAAATAAATAAATGATTAATGAATTTCAATATATTGGAATATAAGTTAATCAGGCCTTTTAATTCGTCCATAAAAGAAAGAAATAATTCATATAATATATAAAAATAAAAACTACAGCAAAAATATCTAACAAATTTTAAAATTTTCATCTTTTAATTATTTTTTTTTTTATTACACTTAACTACCTAAACGATGCTTTTGTTTTATACAAATTAGAAACGAATATTATAATCCTTCAGGTAATTTTAAAACTTTTCTAACGCATAACCGGTAAATGTAAGTTAATTGTATTTATGAATTGTCTATTTTTAATGCTTGTTAATATTTTACACCTCAAAAAAGAGATAAACATTATTTAATCCTGAAACGTCACAAAATTACATAAATGCTTTATATTATACAACAAACTTAATTCTTGTTTTTATCCATTAATAATTAAAACTCATTAATTTTTTGCAGATTTTTGCTAATATACCAATTTTATTTTTTTGCATTTTAATATATAAATATGGAACATGTTAAAAATTTTTGCAATAATATTGGGATTTTTATAATTTTTTTTTTTTTTGTAGCCATTATACAAAATTCTTATGGCTGCCATCTTGTCAATATTTTTATTATTATTCTGAATAATGAGAATTACTAAAAATTATTAAAATTACTAAAATTTAGTAACTTTCATCCTAAAGTACAATTTAAAGATAAAACAGAATAATATAATACATTTTTTAAACCTCATTCGCAAAAAAAAAAACAATAAAATCCAACATTTAAAAATTAATTTTAAAACGGTTTCAATATATCTTCTAATCTTTTTTTTTTTGGTCTCGTTTACACATGAATTGAAAAAATATATATATCGACTTGTTAAATATTCATTATTTTTTTTAATTTCATTTATTAAATTTCATCGGTTAGAACAAAGCCATATTATCAATAATTGTAAAGTTTAAGTAAATTTATTTTAAATGATAATAAAAATAAATTAATTTTAGAAAGAATATGTTCCATTTAAACTATCATTCAAGAAATCTCGAACACAATCAGGACGTTTTACTTCTTTTTGAAGAAGCCGATAAAATGTTTTTTTCTGCCTATGAATTACTAAATACTACAAATAATAATAATAATAATAATTAAACAGCCGCTACAATCAATAATTATACTATTATCATTATTAAACAAAACTGCTAGGAAATAATTTGTTTTTATTTATAAAAAAATCTTTTTTTTTTTTTAAATTTTATCAATATAATCAATATTAATAATTAAATGTTAAAATAAAAACATAATAATAATAGGAACAGATATTTATCAAGCACATTTTTGTTATTTTTTTTTTTAAAGATATTAAAATAATAAATTAAAGAAAAAAAATCAATAATAACAAATCTTATACAATAGTAATAATAATAATAATAATAATAATGAATATAATAATATTCAAACAGAATCGCTATAAATACAAATATAATAATAATAATAATTAATAGGTAAAAAGAGTCGTAGAGACAAAGAGAGGGGAGGATTCGATATTAGTAGGTACGATAACATGAATCCAAAAACAATGGTTTGTTTGTCTTCGTCTTCGATCCTTGTGATTGTACCCCTTCTATCGTTTTCATCTTTCAATATATATAATATAATACAATAATAACAAATGTAGTTTAGGTACAAAATTATTTAGTTTCAATTTGATTAAATCCTTATTAAAAATGGCTTCTCTTCCATCGTATTTATGCGAAAACATTTACAAATTTAATAATTTAAAATTTAATAAAATATCGTACAGAATTTATATTACATATCTTGTCTGTATATAATAATAATTATAATATTTTTTATTTATTTTATTTATAATAATAATAATTAATAATAATATATATAATATGCACACTTAATTACTACAACATATTTATGCAAAAATAACAATGAGGACTATGTATATATTTATATATAATATATAAGGTTCATATAATAATTAATTTTTTTTCTCCTTTTATAAAACATCCACAACCAGTGAGCAAGATCTTGCTCTTCAGAGATGTCGAAAGGTTTGATTTACTAGGCCACTACGTCAGCGTTGTACAAATATAGCAGTTATATATTATATTATGTAGTAAATACAATATTTACAAAAATATACACTATATACGTGGAATTTTTACTACCAAGAATGTAATAAAAAATATTCATATAGTACTGCTTCTCTAAGTCAGTAGTATTTAAATATGTATGTATTTTTACAAATGTACGTGCTCGATCCTCTTTTGCAAATTTAATGTAGGCGGAGGGGGCGGAAAAAAAACAAAACATTGGTTACGCGAAACCGAAGATTCACAGATTCTAGAAAAAAATCTCTTGTGCTTCTCGCTTCTTCGCCGGTAGTTCTTTTTCGCTGGGCGCGTTTCTGACTTGCTCCGAACTGACTCGGCGTACATCTCTTTGGCATTGTCTATCTATCAAGAGTTTTTTTTTTTGTTTTATGTAGAATTATTTTCGTCCTTCAACCATTTTATGCCCGCCTTTACGTACTCCACCAAGTCCGTCAATGAACTGTGTAACGTCAACGGTTTACACTGTCTGTCTAATTCTATGAAGAAGTCTGTAAAAATGAGGATAAGAGTGTAAGATTTAAAACTGGCAGTGTGGAAGTAGATGCATGTCAAAGTTATGTTTCTTTACGCCGGTTTTACATTATCAATAATCACGTGTTTTTATTTTTACTGCAAAAAGACGTACTCCCTGTCTATTCTATGTTTTAAGCAACGTCATTGATGTATTATACGGGTAAAGACTGATTTGATTATTTTGCTCAAGTATTGCTATTGAAACAGCAAGTAAAGTTTTCGTTTGTCTCGCAGAAAAAGATACAAGGATTAATTTCATGAATGTGACAGATAGAGATAGCCCTATTACTGCTTTGTTTAAGTACAATATTTAAAATAGTGCGCCGTTTCCAAGGTCCGTATACATAAGGTTACTTCGTAAGTTGTAGATGAGGCCCGGGGAAAGAAGAGGGTGGATACACGATGACGCTATGATGACGCGGTTTGCGATCATTCTCGTGTTTGTTTACATTAAAAGGTTAGTATTGGGGTATTCCGTTATAATAAAAAGAACTTGAAAGTATATTGCAAGACACGTTCTTGTTGACAAAACATTAATTGAAACATTTTTTAATTTAAGATTTTTTAAAAAAAATAAATATTTAAACTGAAAACAAACAAAAAATCACTGAAAAGAGAGAAGTTAAATCTGAAGGACGCAAATTTGCCAAGAAAAAAAAGAAAAAAACATTACATAAATCTTTCTTCTAAATTTTTAGTTTTCTTAGTTTAAGTATGATTATATAATAATAAGAATGTTCTTTTTTTTTTATTAGGAAGAATAAATATTTAGTATGATAATATATAATCGTTACTTTACTTTTTATTAGTTTCTAATTTAATGTTATGCTCTATGTATGTAGTTCTAGGTTTTGTGTTATATTTATATAATATTTTTTACTTGATTTACTTATGTTTACTATTACATAATAGTAGAAATTCGTCTTTTATTATAAAAAACAAATATTTAGTTTGGGAGTACAAATCGCCATTTATTTTTACATATATGCACCACTTTACTTATTAAAAACAGCATACATGATGACGCGTTCGCGCTCTTTCTCTTGATTAGCTGAAAAGTTACGAGGTAACCTTGTATATACCGATCTTGCACCGTTTCCGGGTTTCTATTATGGCATCTGTCACTAATCAAATCTAACCTATAGCGTCGTTAGTTTGTATATTTGGTTTATTATTAATTCTTTCCGCTCGTTTTTTCGCTTTCTTTCTATATTTCGCAAGGAAAAAATGTTCTTTTTAGAGCACAGAGCATTCTGTAAAGTTTTCAGTAGTGTAATATGGTTTGAACGCAAAATTTGAACTTGAACTCAAAATCGAATTTAAACTATTTGGTAGCAAAATTTAAATTTCCCACAATTATTCTTAGTAACCGCAACAGAAAGACATCAAAGTAACTAGTCATCTAATAACAAATAATTGGTAATTTCGTGTTTCAATATTGAAGTTACTAAAAATTGCGGGAAATTTAAATTTTGCTACCAAGTAGTACCAAGTTTTAATTCGATTTTGAGTTTAAGTTCAAATATTTCAGTATATACTGAAAAACCGCGCATAAGATATCTTGTTTATACGGTTTTTAATTTAACTCAGAAATATCGATTTGATTCATACGGACAAAAATCTATGACGTTGGTTAAAACATAAAATAGACAGATAATAGTTAATTGTTTGGAGCGGTTTCAAGTGATTCAATGTATTTTAATTTTACACGAGTTTGTTCTGTTAAAAAAAAAAAAATTCTGTGGCATTAAGCAATTTTATCAAAAGTGGATACCATCTTTGCAAATTCTTGTTTGTTTGTTTTATGTACAGGGTTTTCGATGATATACTCTGTTCATTAAGTTCATTTCAAGAAGACGTACTAGTCATTAACTGAAGTTTTAGAATACCGAGTATATCATATCATTGATAAAATTGATAGTTCATTCTTATGGAGAAATTTCGTACCATGTGTATTTGGTTGCAAACTGAATTTATTCAAAATTGGTACTGGCCCTTTTCGGTTTATAAACACATTCTAGCCAATAAAATTTAAGTGACGTAGTGAGGTCTTATGCAGGTGGCTTTCTTTAACGATAAAAAAACCCGTTTCAAATTAAATTTATAGAAAAAAAATACCAGAAATAAAAACAAATTTACTAATATCAAGGACAAAAAAAAAATTCCATATGCTGCGCACTTTCTGCCGGTCACTGTATAAATAAAATATACCAACTCGAATTTGAATTACAAGAAAAAATCCTATCTGTCTCGAAATGATGTCAGCTATTAAAAAATATTAACTTCAAATTTATATTATCCAAAATAATATTTCAAAAGTGTTGCTACAAATTAAACAAAAATTAAACTGGTTACAGGATAATTGCCCCGATACAGTTCCGGATTCAAGGTGATGGCGACATAAATCACAGGTGTAAATGGGGCTCTCAAATGGGGCTGTTCAAATAGTCATGGGAATATCCAAAGGTAAGTGTGAAACAAAAATGATACGGCTGAGTGTTATAGCTAAAATTTTGATGGAACTGGGAAATTACTGATCATCTGGTGCTAAATTGTCGGAGCGATCACTGATTCGACTGTCTCTTCTCGTGGAGATGAGTGGATTCGAATTTTGTTACTAAAACAATTGAGGACACGAGTGGATGAAGGTGTTATGGACAAAATCAAACTTTTTCAGAAATTAAGTTTTTTTATGTAATTTTTCTCAAAAGTAGTGTAACATAACCCCTTCATACATTCACAAGACTCGAGTGTTCTTGAATTTCTGGAATTTTCGATGGTGCTATGTGAAAGACGGATACAAAACACTTTGATTCATGCAAAAAGTTTTTAAAATTCGACATAGCACCTTCATCCACTCGTATCTTCAATTACTACACTCTGCTTGGCTTCCGGGTCGGAACCATATCCTTAATCTTCTTTTGGTCGACGTTTCGTTCACAATCGCAAGATGTAAATAAGACTGTGACTAGTAGTTTTAAGACAATGACTAGTAGTTTCAAGACAGCAGCAACGCTCTTGAAGATGTTCCTTGCGATTGTGGTCAAAACGTCGGTCAACTGGAGATCCAGAACGCTGTATCAACCGTGAACACAAGCAGAGTAACAGTTAATTGCTTTCGATTCTTCATCAATGGGGGGTACAGTCAGTAAGCTGCTCCTTACCTAATTCAAAAAAAAAAAAAAAAAAGAAGTAAACAAACCAACACCTACTTATATTGTGATTCCCTTTAACCAGCGTGTCGGCCTGATCCCACAAGTCCTGATAGGACACTAAATGCGAAAATATCTGATTCTGCACGTTGAGTGCGTTGTAAATCGGCACGGGAATCAACGTGGGAATGATATTGGTACCCCTGGCCAGCTCGCCGCTGCTGTATCCCGACGATTGGCTACCCACCGAGCCCACGGAGCCGGCCGGAGAGGGAGTCGGCGACAGAGGCGATGGCGTACCCTGACCACCGATGACTTGGTTGATTTGGTCCGACTGGATTGGAACAGTATTCGCAATCTATAAGGAGATAAGAAAAAATTACATGTAAACTCATAGTTTTTTTTTTTTCGTAGACGGAAAATAAGATCGGCACATTAAAGACGGTAAGAAGTAAGTTTATTCGGGATAATTTACCTTTATAAGAAACTTAGAGACGACCTTGTGATTCTCGTCTGCGTCATGCAATTGCATTTTAAGTAACTTGTAGTGTAGGAGAGCTTGGCACCTTAAACTGCAATAAAATTAATGGGTGTAATTACGACTTTAAAGTTTGCCTCATCACGTATTTCCCACCTTAACACAGCTAATTTATTATGTACAGATGATGTGTTTTGTTGACTCCTAAACTTCGACGATATATACCTGGAAAGGAACAAAAGAAAATTAGAGTGATTTATATTAGAACGCGCTAGGTGTCATTTACGGCGCGAGAATCCAGAATTTGAGCGCTGTAAATGACCTAACGCACGACATTCATATTTATTTTTTTTTTTGACGAGAAAAATATTCAGAAAATCTTATTTAATTTAATAATTAATGCGCCAATGTGGCTGACAGCTGATAGCTAATGGTGTGTTTAGAGTTGACAAGGGCAAGCAAGTATTTTAATGCATTTAGCTAATTCAATGTAGAGTCAATGGGGGTAAAAGTGAAATAACTTTTTAGTAATGGGATTATATCTACCAATTTCATTTGCAGGTTATTTATAAATTTGTCATAACTGGATGGTTACTTTTTTCTATTTTCAATATTACCAAATTTCTTTTTTGCACTTCTGCAGTATAATTTACACTTGACACTCTGAGGCTTTTCGCACGTAGAATTAATTACGTCAGACCGCGTATTTATTGAGCAATATATTAAGCAATAACATTTCGCAGAATGCATACATGATCTTATACATATCAATATTTATTAGATCTGTAATTAAACACGACCCTTCAAAAAGACACTTTGTGGCTTTTCGCAATAAGGATCAATTGCACCAGACTGTGCATTTATAGAGTAATATATTAAACAATAACAGTTAGAAGAAATGCATACATGATCTTATTCATATCAAGATTTATTAGATCTGTAATTAAACATGAACCTTCGAAAAGACACTTTGTGACTTTTCGCACGTAGGATCAATTACGTCAGACTGCGCATTTATAGAGTAATATATTAAACAATAACAGTTAGAAGAAATGCATACATGATCTTATTCATATCAAGATTTATTAGATCTGTAATTAAACATGTACCTTCGAAAACAGACTTTGTGGCTTTTCGCACGTAGGACCAATTGCGTCAAACTGCGCATTTATAAAGTAATATCAAAGTATATACATCTAAGCAGTTGTTTCGCATCGTCGGAAACATGGATTTCAAACGTATCCCACCTTTAGAGAGCTTCGCAGTGTCGCATAGGTGGGTGAACTTGTAACTAGCACTATTTGAATTTGTTTATAAACAAAAATCTAACACACAAAGCTATTCCAATCTGTCATTCTGTTCTTAGCAACGATATTGGTGACATTGATGTGGGATTTTCTAACAATTGTCAATCCGTTCCAGTATATAGGTTATTTTCGTAGCCACTTTGCGATTATTAGTTGCAAGCAAAGCCGTCAAAGCGCCATCGCGTAATTCCTTAAATTAATAGAAAAAAATATCAAAGGCGCCGACACTAAGTGAAACTACTGCTTAAGTTTATACTGTGGTAATATATTAAACAATAACATTTCGCAGAAACGCATACATAATCTTATCCATTTTAAGTTTTATTGGATCTGTAATTAAACATGAACTTTCGAAAAGACACTTTGTGGCTTTTCGCACGTAGTATCAATTGCGTCAGACTGCGCATGTATAGAGTAATATATTAAAGAATAACAGTTCGAAGAAATGCATACATGATCTTATTCATATTAAGATTTATTAGATCTGTAATTAAACATGTACCTTCGAAAAGAGACTTTGTGGCTTTTCGCACGTAGGTCCCAATTGCGCCAAACTGGGCATTTATAAAGTAATATCAAAGTATATACATCTAAGCAGTAGTTTCACATCGTCGGAAACATGTATTTCCAACGTATCCCACCAGAGAACTTCGCAGTGTCGCATAGGTGGGTGAACTTGTAACTAGAACTATTTTAATTTGTTTACAAACAAAAATCTAACCTACAAAGCTGTTCCAATCTGTCATTCTGCTTTTAGCAACGATATTGGTGGCATTGATGTGCGATTTTCTAACAATTGTCAATCCGTTCCAGTATATAGGTTATTTTCTTAGTCACTTTGCAATTATTAGTTACAAGCAAAGCCGCCGAAGCGCCATCGCGTAATTCCTTAAATTAATAGAAAAAAATATCAAAGGCACCGACACTAAGTGAAATCACTGCTTAAGTTTATACTGTGGTAATATATTAAACAATAACATTTCGCAGATACACATACATGATCTTATCCATTTCAAGATTTATTAGATTTGTAATTACACATGAATCTTCGAAAAGACACTGTGGCTTTTCGCACGTGGGAACAATTGCGTCAGACTGCGCATGTATAGAGTAATATATTAAACAATAACATTTCGCAGAAATGCATACATGATCTTATCCATATCAATATTTATTAGATCTTTAATTAAACATGAACTTTCGAAAAGACACTTTGGCTTTTCGCACGTAGGATCAATTGCATCAGACTGCGCATGTATAGAGTAATATATTAAACAATAACATTTCGCAGAAATGCATACATGATCTTATCCATATCAATATTTATTAGATCTTTAATTAAACATGAACCTTCGAAAAGACACTTTGTGGCTTTTCCCACATAGGATCAATTGCGTCAGAGTGCGCATACATGATCTTATCCGTATCAAGACTTATTAGATCTGTAATTAAAGACGAACCTTCGAATAGTCACGTAGACGTTTGCATATTTGTGTATATATAAGATAATGGTTTCAAATGATGCATGTATGTCTCTCTGATTGGGGAAAAAAAGAATTGCGTAGTGCTTCTACTATCATAGTATTCTTTCAGTTGGAAATCGAAATTTGACAGTTGCCGGTGTTACCTTGTAAGTGCAATTATACAAAATCAGTTTCGTAAATGTTATTGTGTCAGATTGATTTAGTGGGAGTTATAAACGATCTATGACTCACTTAATAAGGCTAAGAGTATCTTTGTACATAGTGAAGGCAGCCTTTTCCGAAACACTCTCGTGTTCCATCGCGTAACCGGTAAGCAGGAAGTAGAGGACCGCTTCGAGGTACAGCATGCACTGCTTGATCGGGTCGACCTCCTCGTCGGCCGTGTGCTTCAGCGTCTTCGCTTCGCTCAGGTACTTGCTTTGATCTCTGAAAAAGAAAAAAAAACCATAGGATGCTTATGATTGGCGGGATCCAGAATCGAAACGTGGAAACCTTGTAACGTACGGGCAAAGAAGGTTAATGGTTAAAGATGATATAGTGATGAAAAAGCAGCCAGGGATTGATGAAAAAACGATTCCTTTGCGTGAAAAAAAAAGGAATCGCTTTTTCCATCAATCTTTGGCTGCTTTTCCCATTATATCATTTTTAACCGTTAACATTTGTCCTAACGTTGCACAGTCAGTGAGGCGAGTATACAAGGGGGACAGGGGAGGGGGAAGGGTGTAATTACCCCCTCCCGGGTGTAATTATTCCTCCCCCCTCCATTGAGCAAGCGGAAGATAGTTGTAAATTAAAATATTACATCTACAAAAAAAACCGTCATCCTACTCTCTCAAACTAAGTTTATAGTGGGGGTAGTAGAGATTTGTTTTAACTGAAAAAAAAGCCAATCTTAAATTGAAAATATATGAAGGGTGCACGGGAATAACGATCAAACTCCATATTCATACATTAAGATAACACTTTGATAAACATTAACGCCCTTGATCAACGGATCACTAATGGAACGGAACATTGACCACACGACTAGCAGATGGGTTGACTGCATGCTAAGAGGCAGAGTGGTCTATGCCAATATGCTAGATAAAAATATCGCCATGAGGACCACTAGAGGGTGTCCTCAAGGGGGAGTACTGTCACCACTGCTGTGGAGCTTGGTCGTGGATGATCTCGTCAGATCATTAAACGACAAAGGAATATGGACGCAGGGGTACGCTGATGACATTGTCATCGTAGCTAGGGGAAAGTTCCCAGGCGTGGTGGCGGGCATCATGCGTAATGCACTGCGAACGGTGGAGGAATGGTGCCTTTCACAAGGACTCTCAGTTAATCCACAAAAAACAAAGTTGGTTGCCTTTACCAACATGAGAAAACTCAATGACCTATGCGGCATTAGACTGTTTGGGCAGGAGTTACAATTAACCAAGGAAGTAAAGTATCTGGGTGTTACCCTTGATGCGAAACTGAGCTGGAAAAATCACTTAGTTAAAACAAGGACCAGGGCCATGCAACTATTCTGGCGCTGCAGGAGAGTTGCTGGCAAAACCTGGGGATTAAAGCCGAAGGTGATCCATTGGCTATATACTGCCGTGATAAGAACAGCGATAACATACGGGGCAGTAGTCTGGTGGAGGAGGACAGAAGTGTCCTCCGCTGTCCAGAGACAGGCATTGCTGGGTATCACTGGTGCAACTAACAGTACAGGGACCGCCTCTTTGGAGACCATTGTGGGCCTCCCCCCGCAAGAACTCTATGTGAGAGCGGAGGCAATGAATGCGATCCTTAGACTGAAAGCCACAACCTGTGGCATCCAACTTCAGGGTGGGAGGACACACTTACACTACGGGGCACGTTGCTGAACGGGCCATTGCTACAAATGCCCACGAACAGCATGGTACCCGAAATTATCTTCACTGAAAAGGTGAAAATCTCCATACCGAACAGAGACCAGGCACGTAGTGAAATCACTGCTAAATCCAAATCCAGCCAGGGGGCAGGAGCCGGTATTTGTGGGCCCAGTCCTAATCAAAGGATATTCATAAGCCTGGGGAAACATACAACGTCTTCCAGGCAGAGTATTCGCCCTTGCAGCCTGTTGCAGAAATGATTGCAAAAGGGGGCTACATGAGGAGGAAATTAATATAATGACTGACAGCCAGGCTGTCATTAAGGCAGTCTCAAACCCTGCAACTAGGTCAAAACTAGTTAGGGACTGCAAACAATCCCTCAATGCACTGGCACGAGACAACACGGTGTCTCTGATTTGGGTGCCGGGACATGAGGATATAAAGGGCAACGTAATAGCCGATGAACTAGCCAAGGAGGGCCCTAAGAGACACTTCATGGTCCAGGTACGTCGCATGTGGATTACTAACGATTCCGCAAGAAGGGAGATCTGGACCTGGTTAGATAAAGAAAGTACAAAGAAATGGAGGTCGACTGAAGGTCAACTCCATACCAAAACGCTGATAGGAGATGGGGATGGTAGTTTCTCTGATAACCTACTCAAGCGCAGTAAGAAAGAAGTTAAAACCATTACTGGGTTGGTAACTGGACACTGTCCTCTGAAAAAGCATCTATACAACACAGGCCGTGTAAGCGAACCGTGGTGTAGAAGATGCGAACTACAGGAGGAAACGAGTTTACATGTAATCTGCACATGTGAGGAACTAAAGGTACTCAGGCAGAAATATTTCGGGAGAGATCTATTGGAGCCCTCGAAGGTCCTCAAGTTTCCACTGGGCAAGATACTGGGCTTTATAGAGAACACCAAGCTGCTCGAGTGGAAATAAGAGAATCAATAGGGATGGTACAATGAGCACCAAGCTCAAGTGCCCGGACATCAAGTGCCCACCCTAACTTGAATGAATGAATGCAATGAATGAAACATTAAGAGATAAATGAATTTTAAAGCTTGCGACTTAAAGGTTCAAAACAAAACTACATTATAGCAACTTTGATTTCTACGGACTACGACCGTTTTTGAAACAGTTTGAGCGCGCATTATTATAATACTCAGAATTTCCTACAAAATGGCGCCGTTATCTTATTTTCACAAAAAAATAGACTGATCGTTATTCTCGTGCACCCTTCATATCTAAAAAAAACAGCCAACTTTTTTTTTTTTAGTTAAAATAAATCTCCACTACCCTCACTATAAACTCAAGCTGTATACCCGCCTGCAGTCCCAGTACTACCACCTAAACCTTGTAACACGTACCTGTTGATGTGCGAGGGTTCGTCGGACTTTTCGAAATAGGAAAAGTACTCCCTGCGCCCGATCGCCGCCGGATGCGCCGCCCTCACGCCCCCGGCGTCCCTCTCGTGATTGGTGGGAGGCGCGTTGGTCAACTGATATGCGTCGTGGTGCTGAGATCGCTGGTGGTAACCGTCCTCCTTCCACCGTTTACTCTTGTGCCCCGTCTTCTCCTTCCTGTTGTGCTCCTTCCGGCGACTGCTGTGCGATATGCTGCTGGTCGTCGACAGGGAAGAGCTGCTGCTGTGCAGCCGTTTCCGCTTCATCTTCCCCTCGCCCTGGTCGCTCTTCCACGACTTCCTACTCTCGATGTCGCTGTCGTTGCCCCTAGTCCTCCTCTCACTAGAATCACACACTGTCGTCGCTAAATGTTTATTATTCTCGATGGGATTTAACGCGGGCGGCGGTAACGGCGGCTGCTGCTGCCTGGTGTCGGCCAAGTCGCTCCAATGCCTCACCTCCTCAGATCGCTTCTTCCCGCTCTTACCCGGATACCACCTCAGTCGGCTCAGCTCGATGCTGACCGGCAGGCTGAGCCTGCTGTTTGATTTCGTAATCTCACTAACTGGTAACTCAGTCTTGACGGTTGACGATGATTTGATTGTTTCGGAAGGATTCTTGGCGGTATCGTTCTGTATCGGCGATAACAGATTGGCGGTACTCGGAATCACCGGTATGACCTCGTCTTCGACGGAGGAACTGCCCCGTTCGTAACTGTCCACTATTATCACGTTAACGCCTCCTTTCCCTTTACCCCCTTTCCCGCCTTTACCGCCACCTTTACCCCCGCCTTTTCCGCCTTCGGAATCCCGCTTGAAGGTGAATAATTTCCGCAAGGTGTCGCTCTTCTTCTTATCCTGCACTGATTTGACTTCGGCGTCCACCTTGATGGGGCTCTCGACGTTCGAAGAAGCTTTCGCTGCGACGTTCGAGGGGGCGTTGTTAGTCTTTTCGACGTCGGACGAGTGGAGGCGACGATTGCTGCTATGATTATTATTGCTTTCATCACTGTCCGAGCTCGACGAAGGCACCCGATCCCACTTCGGCGGTAATCGCAACGGGGACTTCTTCGCCGATTTGCTTTTGTCGTCGGAATCGCTGTCGGTATCCGTGGTGGTCGGCAGGACGGCTGCGCTTTTTATCACGGCACCTTGTCGGGATTTCCTCCTGAATGGAGGCGCGGTTTCCTTCTTCTTCGGCGACTCCGAGGGGCGGCGCTTCTGCTTCTTCACCTCGTCCCCTTGTTGTTTGTTCTTATTGCTGCTCCAATCGTCGTTCTCGGAATCCGTGGGCTTTCTGCTCTTATCCTTGGAACCGTTCCGCTGCTGTTTAGGCGTGCCGAATTTGACCGATTCCTCGGACTTCTTAGGAACTGGAGGAGCGTCGCTCTCGTCCGAGCTGCTCAAACTGATCTTCGAGGTGGTCCTGCGCGCCGCGGCTTGGGCTGTGGCGGTTTCTCGAACTTCTCCTCGTCGTCCGAGCTGCTCGGCGAAGGTGGGGGTTTATTTTTGTTCAGAGGAGGGCGTCCCCTGCGTTTCGGCACCTCGTTCTCCGATCCGCTATAATTGGCCCGATTCTTCAAAGTGGGCGGCCGGCCGCGCTTTCTCACCAACTGGTCCGTATCGCTGTGTTTCTGCTTCTTGGGTCGGCCGCGATTCTTCGTCTTCGCCGGCTTTTCGTCGACTTGTGGAGTTCTCGCGACCTCCTTCTCCTGCTTCTTCGGCAACTCCACTTTATCCGCTTCGGATTCACTGCGCGAATCCACCGATTTAGTCCGCGGGGTGGCGCGATTCGTCGGCTTCTGCACTTTAACCGTCCTGTGCGTACTCTCGCTCTCACTATCACTATCCGAATGCGGCGGATTCACAACTGCCGGCGCCACCGTCGATGTCCTCTTCCGCTTCCTATGCTGCTGCTGTTTCTGCTGACTGTCGCTGGTGGTATCGGAATCCGAGAAACTCGACAGCAACGGTTTCGGCTTCACCGATTCGATCACCTTGTCTATGTCGATCTCCTTCGTGGAATCGCTACCGTCCGACTCCACCGTTTGATTCGAATGGTCGGGACTGCACTGGGGCTTGGCGCCCGGTTTCTTCGGCGAGAAATACGACATCAGGTTCCAGCAGTACTTGTTGATGCCGGGCTTCTCGTCGGCGGCGGCGGCCGCCTGTTGCAACTGCTGTTGCTGTTGCGGGTCGACGGTTGGGGGTCGTGGGCGTCTTCAGGGCGGGCGCGGGCCGCTTCTGGGCGCCCTCGTCGCCTGATTCCTCGCTGCTGGTGTCGCTCTCCGAGCCGGAATCGCTGCCCGTGTCGCTGGAGGAGCTGGGCGCCCGCGGGGACCGCGGCGGAGAGGGGATCTCCGGATAGGTGTCCGTTTGCATGCTCGAGATGGGCGCCGGCGTCTGGGCTATCGGCGATAACATCCTGTAACTGAATTCGGACGTATTAATACCCTTTGTACTTGTTGTCCCTTTGCGTTGGAACACAAAACACGCGAGAGAGATTTTGTGTTCTATTTGTGTTGCGGTAGGAAACAATACATGCAAGATTATTATTCTATTTGATTCGAGCAATATTGCTTCATGACGCAAATAGCTGTTTGCGTTGAAAATCTTAAATCATCAGTGGAGGAGATTTTTGTTGAAGATGCGCATGTTGATCATGAGTGTAGTCGCAGTAATAACGTAAACTATTTGTGTGTGTGTTTTATATTTGTGTTATAAATTTTTGCGTTTTGCGTTGCAATACAAAAGGGACAAAAAAGAACAAAGCTAATATCGGTATGATCTTAATTGGGCATGCGTTAACACTTACGGTGGTTGTATTCTCATGGGGATGTAAAAGAAATTTATATTTTTAACAGAACACACTGTATATAAGGCGTCCAGTTCAATAACGCCTACATTAATTCCACCAATTTTATATTAAAAATGGAAATATTTCCAAAATTCTTTAAAATGGATAGAAACGATATTGTAAATACACGCTTTACATATCTTATTGAGGGAATGATATCTGATGATGGACATCGATGGTTGTAACTATCGATAACTATGGGTAGATGGATTATCGATAATTAGCGTGTGGTGCTGCGATTATCCAATAAGTGCAATTGCGCAGACAGACAGACAATAGTAAAATAATGTAACTGACTCCAAGGTCTTTTTACTTTTCCAATTGGATTACGTCTAAAATCCCATAAGATTTGAACATTTCACGTTTCATATCCATCAGTCTACCAATCCAGATAGGTATGGGATAGCGTAGCCAGATATGGGCAGAGAAGATTTGGCTAAATTTTGCCGGAATAAAGCAAAAATGAAACAATAAATTTGTAAGAATTCGAAATTCCATCCTGTATAATGCAAGTATTTAAATTCATGTTATTAATACGAAGTTGATAGGTACGTGGCATTTGCTGAAGCAAGCGCTACTTCAGCAGGAAAATAACTAGTCTATTTTCGTTTTAAAGACTCGCGTACATTAAGAATATATGGTATTTACTTCGTATAATGTTATCTACTTCTTTGTTTATTGTATGTTACAAATGCTGTTCCCACGTTACTCTCAAGTAAGGGCGTTGAAGATCAGAAAAATAAACGCCTTCGGTCATACTTGCGGCCTATCCTGTAAAGAGAGGCCGAACTAGTTAATCGGTGCAAAATGAAGTCACACATCAAAGTTATAAAAACCCTTAACATTGGCTGTTTTTGAACTAATTGGTCGTGGATTTCGTTTCAGCTAAAGTGAAAGCACGCGTCTCAATTTTGTTCGCTGCGTTTCTAAATCTTAAAATTAAACTTCTCATCTTAGTTTTTGCCATAAAAATAACGTTAAAAATTCGAGAACAGGAAGTCAAAAGCTTTCCTCGAGAGGTGTTTTGTTTTGTGATGAAATTCCATAATAAATTTCCCCTTTCCTTGGCTTAAAAAAATTGTGAGTGTTGTGTAAAGTTTTGTGCCTTAAAAATTTGGATTACGAGAAGAATTAATTTCCCACATCGGCCGGTAAGATGTTCAAAATTCCTGCTTAAAACTAACCAAAGTAGATAGATAGATATCTATTACAAACAATATCAAACAAAAAAGACAATTATGAAATATGTCAACAGAATACAAACAAAAATAATGAAATACTTAAATTAAACTAAATATTATTATTAAGAAAAGTAATACGTAAAAACTGTAACTCGTTCGCTCTCTCTCTCTCCCTCTCTCTCTCTCCCCCTTAATAAACAAATAATTTGTAATTGAGAATTACTAGAATTTAAGTTAATCAACAATAACAAGAAAAGCTTAAAAGTTCATTAAAAAGTTGAGTTTCGTTTTGTCTTCTGCTTGTTATTTTATTAAATTAGTAGTAGTAGTAGTTTAACTTAATTGTCACAAAATTTATTCAATATATTAGTGTAGAAAGTAAATATTCTATTATTTCGCCATTCCAAACTCGAAAGAAGTTTATTTGGTACCCATAGTAAGGGTTGGAGAGGAAGTTATCATCGGTAAAGAAAGCCGACGATGTGGGTAATTCAGCGATCTTTAGGCTAACTAACGCCTGCTTCGACTAACGGGTAGAAAACACAGTGGGAAACAACTTTGGCTAAAATTACTAAAAACATTCGCTACGAAACAAAACTGTTTCTCAGCGTGGTTGCCGGTCAAAAGAGCAGGAGGGGTTGTCTGCGAGACGGGATTTGGCTTTGTCTTATTTGAATTTGGGCTGGCCATCCCCAAAAGCTTCCAGACAAGAAAACCCGTTCCGTTACAAATTGATAAAAAGAGCAAGAATGCTATTGTTTTTTGCCAGTATCATTAAGTTTCAATGTGTGGAGATAGATAAACAGAGAAAAGCACTTTTTCCCAAATACGAAAAAATCACTTCTCATAGCATTATCAACAAGTACAATCGAGAGGTTATTCAGTACTTTACGTCGAGTGAAAACTTGGCTACGATCTACCATCACAGAAAATCGATTAAACGGCTTATGTTTAATCAGCTCTCATCGAAAAATTGTCGCAAAAACAAGGAATTAATCAAGGAAGTGATTGGCAAGTTTGCCTAAAATCCAAGCAAATTAATGTATTAAATCCTGATTTTTATTTACGTGATAATTCAAAGATTAGTTTTGGTATGTCGTCACAACTTTTTAAGATAAATCAATGGATATTAAATGTTCAATATTTTCAACTATTAGCTAAGTTGTCTTATGGGTACAAAACGCATGGATTAAGAAGCGTGTAGATAATGATATTATCTGCTTGCAAAAATCCAGCAAATTCGGGAAAACAAAAATCTCAATTGAATAGGTTAGAATAAAATAGATATAAGTCTCTTACAAAATTACAAATATCCTTAAACCACATGTTCATGTATCATTTAGAGCATTACATCCCTTTTAGGAAATTTAATTATTAACAATAAAGATAATATAGCTACTAAAAAAGAAGGGGGTTACCTCCTAATATGTATTGATTGCCACTGCACATACGTTGGAAGGACGACCTTTAGAAATTTGGCAACAGGTAATAGGATAAAAGAGCATTTACGTAGCGTAAAACCAAATTCTACTGTAGATTCGGTAAACATTTAAAAGAAAATAAACACCACCTTGACATTCAATCACAATTTCCAAATATTACATACAGCAAAAAAAGGTATCTACCTCAATAACTTAGAGGCATTAGAAATATTGAAGCAACAGCTCACTAGTAGAGACCTTTCATTAAACTGACAAGTAATTTTCGAGACCTTTTTCAAATTTTACTCGATAGATAATCTTCTGCATATATGGTTTTCAAGTATTCTACTACGTCTTTAGCACAACATTATTTTAGTTGAGTTTTTCCATAATAGATGGCAGAAGTTTATTGTATTTTCTACCTTTATTTAAATTTTAGTCTGGAATTTTCCAGAATCATTTTATATCCTGAATTCGAAGTGCTTACAATTATTTTAAATAATTTTAAAGTGTTGTTCGTTTAGACTTATGTGTTTTATTCTTTATTTAATGATCATTAACTGCTTTGAAACTGTAAATATCTTTTTTAAATTCTTTTACCATTTTACCTTACTTCCTCATTTATAAAAAAAAAAAATCAATTTTATATAATAATGCCATTTTGCTAATAATTGTTGCACACTCTTATTGTATGACCTTTCTTTACCTATAAAACTGACAGTGTAATGAAAATTAATTGTTGAAATGTAGTGTTTAAAATTATTATCTAAAGGTGAAAAAAAAACCCTTCATTATTTATAAGATAATATATAACAAACAGACAAACATACATTTATTCAGAAATTCAAGGTCATGTAACTCCCATATGTTTACACACGACAACAAGTTAGGTATTGTTGTTTGTAAACTCATTCACGCTAATCGTCAATTCTGAACATTCCTAAAATAGGATCCCAACAATAAAAAGGCCCATTGTTCCATGGCAGAACGACTTTTCTTTTTTGGGTATTTTTAACAGCCAAAACAATAAGAACTTTAAAACTTCAAATCTTGACCATGTAGGTATAATATTTAATTTCTTTTTTCTTGGTTTTTTAGGTCTTCAATATTAAAAACATGAATGAATACGACGTTTCGCTTAATGAAAAGCTTTTTCAAGTATATAAATAAATGTAAAAAGTGTAAATTATAAATAAAATGTTTTTGTTTAATAAATGACAAATTGTCTTGTTTACTATGATTTTGAATATATTATTATGTTTTATTTAAAGATTGCATTTAAAAATAATATACCTTTACGACCAATAGTTTCTTATGTACAAAGTCCTTTTTATAAATTATCAAAATTTTTAGCAAATTGCCTTAAAATTATCGCGTTCAAAAATAATTACTATATAAAAGATTCCTGGCAATTCAAAGAATTTATAGACAACATTAAATTAAAACCAAATTTCAAAATGATATCTTTAGATGTAGTATCGCTCATTAGACCTAGCAAAACAAATTATACATAAAAAATGGCAATTAATTGAAAATTTTACATATATACCTATCATAGAATTCATTAATGCAGTAGAATTAACACTAACACAAACATATTTCCAATACAAAAATAAATTTTATCATTGCACAAATTGCATTTTTAGAGTATATAGAAGAAAAAAATTTAAATAAAATAAATTTCGAAATAATTTTTTTCAAAAGATATGTAGATGATTGCATAACCGCGTTAGAAGAAAAAAATATACCAGTTTTACTTGAACATTTTAATTCCTTTCATCCAAGATTAAAATTTACAATTGAAATCGAAGAAAACAATAGCATTACCTTTTTAGACCTCAAACTCATCAACAATGATAACAAAATTCTAACTCAATGGTATACTAAACCAACATGGTCTGGACGTTATCTAAATTTTAAGTCTTCACAACCTTTATCTCAAAAAGTTAGTGTTATTATTAGTTTAGCTGACAGAGCAATAAAATTAACAAGTCCAGTTTTTCGATCAGATACTATTAACAAAGCAAAAAATATTCTAGGGCAAAATAATTATCCAAATTCTCTTATAAACAAAATATTCAAACAAAGAATTTTTCTTTTTTATAATAAATCAACAAAAAATATAAATGATACTCAAACAATTACAAAATTCATAAAAATTCCTTATGTTAAACATTTATCCGAAAAATAAATCACATTTTCAAACCATATAATTACAAAATTGCCTATCAAAACACAAACAAACTACAAAACCAAATCTATTCAAAATTAAAATCAAAAATTGAAAAAAGTAAAACATCACACGTAGTTTATAAAATAGACTGTCAAAATTGTAATGATGTATATATAGGTGAAACCATGCAATATTTGGAAAATAGAATAAAAGAACACAAATATAATAAAAATCTTACAGCTTTAAAAAAAACATGAAATAACTCAAAATTATATCTTTGATTTCAACAACGTAACAATTTTAAACAATGAACAAAATTTAAAAACACGTAATATACTTGAAATAATTCAAATTTATAAACATAAAAATGCAGTCAATGATAAAACCGATATACAATATTTCACAAAATTATATAATTTAATTTTATAACTAAATACAATATTTTAAAAAAAACTATTTAATTACAAAATTCAAAAACAAATAATCAAAATAGCTTATTTTGAAATGCAATCTTTAAATAAAACATAATAATATATTCAAAATCATATTAGTAAACAAAACAATTTGTCATTTATTAAACAAAAACATTTTATTTATAATTTACAATTTCTACATTTATTTATATACTTGAAAAAGCTTTTCAATAAAGCGAAACGTCGTATTCATTCATGTTTTTAATATTGAAGACCTAAAAACCAAGAAAAAAGAAATTAAATATTAAATGATAAGAACTACGCAAAAATTTATTGTGTACGACGTTGAAGAAGACCAGTGAACAAAAAAAGATTCGTCAGCTCAAGCATAATAAACTAAATATTGCAACAATAAAGGGTATTGAACGGATCAGCTACTTTCCTCACTGTTAGGATATTACGCAACACAAAGCAAGGAGTAAACAACAACAACACGTCGGATGAAGGTTTCGCGCCACCTTGATTATTATTTGAGAGATATCACGCTGTGACAGTCTAAAATAGCGCCTTCGCGCTGCCTAAAATCGATTCATTCTCGATAACATCAAAACCCCGGTGCGTGTATGTGATTGTCTAGCAGTTCGGGCAATTTATTGTCTGCTGCCACGTCGCAACAACACACGACGACAGGTCAACGCTCCACTTACTTGCTCGGTTATTATCGTCGGTATATTATTGCGTTGTAGTAAAATAGGAAATGACAATTATTACCTTACAGGTTCCGGCGGTATGATGTCCCTCTTCCCCTGCTCCTCATCGCTCTCGGATAACGTGAGATCCTCCCCCAAGTCACTGCAAAGCGAAAAAGAAAAAAAATATATTAAATATATTTGTGCTGTAAAAAGAGAGAAAAAACATAGGCCCGTCACGCAACCTAGTGGTACACTAGTGTCTTTATATAAATAAAATCTTTCGAGTGGGTCGTGTAGATGCGATATTAGTATTTATTCACGATCAATGACATCATCTAATATTCATTTCATAAGAATATTGAATCGATCAGTTGACATTACGGTAGCATGTGTTGCACACATTAAAATGTCTGGCCTTGGATGTTTTAATGCACATTAACTCATAAGTATGTACAGACAATGTCAAAAAAATATGTATATGTAAACTAATGAGTTTATGTTATATTAGCCTTGTTAATGGTGTATTATCGTATATTTATTATTATAATTGCTGAAGAAGATATTTTATGATACAATTTGATGTGCAAACCTAGGTTATGATTCAAATATTGTGAAGTCAACAACGAACAGTAAAAATTCCTTGCTTCCATGATTTCAAAAACGCATATGCCCCATCAAAATATGGCTCAAGGTCACACATGTTCACCTCTTTAGATCAAAGATACTGACACTACAGTAGACTCCCGATTATCCGAATCCCGATTTACCGAAACGCCACCTTATTCCTATAATAAACGAATGGAAATTTTGAATCCACCGTTTTAACCGAAACAAGTCTAGATGAAACTTATTATCCGAAACTTTGCACGCGTACTTCCTAGAATTAATAAAAATCTGGTTTTCACCGGAATTAACTTCCGAATCGCGTTTCATTTGTAACAGAAACGCATTTTAGGATTTATGTGCGCAGTTTTAAATTGGCATCACCATCAGCAACACAATAAAAGCCAAAAAGCGTAAACGTATTGATATTAGTAGAGACCGGATTATATACAAAGAAAAACTGGAATATATGCGCATATATATGCATCGATTTTTGAGAAAATATGCATAAGCCTATATGCAAAAAAATTGCGACAATATGCAAAATTTTTACATAAAATAAATAAGAGCAGAAATGTTTCGCACAACATTTTTTCACAACATATTTCTAAAACAATTTATAATTAAATGTTTTTCAAAATTGTGTAAAAGAAAGTTTTGTCTTCTATCAGAATACATATGTTTCGAAATAGAAAAGCTTTTTTCAACATCCACAGATGTAATTGGTGCATTTTTTAACGTTGCAATACATTCTAAACTAAAATTAAAGTCGAAATCGTTTACTGTTTCACCTTCCAAAATTTTCTTAACTTTCTTCAATTTTAAATACCCCGCGTTTTTATTTATCACTTTTTTTAAATATGTCGTATATAGAATTACCTATTGTACCCTTAATCTTCTTACATAGCATATCAAATTCGTCTACTATTTCGACTGATTCCGAGAGCGACATCCCTTGCGTTTCTGGTATTTTTTCTAGATATTCAATGAATGAATAGTTTATTTGGGAGTTAATAATAATAAAACGTATTTACCACATCCCTTCTGCTAGGCGAAATTAAACACGTGCAGAGTTCTTGGAAAAAAGTATTAGAGAAACCAATGTAAAAGATTTATCGTTCTGAGAATTGTCGGTTGTCGATCTACATTAGGAATTACTAGGAATTTTTACTTATAGAAAGGACAAGAAAAAGCTTAAATATGCAATATATGCAACTTTTGTAAAAATATGCATAGAAATGCTTAAATATGCAATATATGCAATCACTAATCAGCGCTAATTTACTTCAATTAGTGTAATACGTCTACATATAGACTATAATTAAAGATATGCAAAAAATAAAATATATGCACTTTACATATAATCCGGTCTCTAGTTATTAGTGTTCAGGAAAAATTTACTGCAATTAAATTTCTCGATAAGGGAGAGTCATTGCAAAATGTTGTTAAAGATTATGGCGTAGGTAAAAGCACTGTTCCCGTATGGAGAAAAAATCGACGGAAAATTGAACAATAGTGTAGTGTGTTAGCAGGGCCGGATTGGGCAGGCTTAGCCCGGGAAAATTTCAGTTCGATTGGCCTCATTCTGTTTTTTCTTAATTTATGATTATACCGCCACAAAATAATGTATTAGTTTTGCAGTTGCATAATACAATTTATTTGCAAGCATAGATTTTCTTTATTTTATTTTAGTTATATAATGCCTGGCAGGCTACAACCATATTATATAATAATAAGTGAGAAAAAGACAATTTTTTCAAACATACTGATTATAAATGTAACATTTTTTTCATGTTCGAATTTTTGTTGGCAATTAAATCTATAATATCATCATTCTTAGTATTTTGTAAAATATCTTTTTCTGTAAACATTAATAAAAAAAGCTTCTAATTTATCTTGTGACATGCAATTTCTTAGTTTATTATTTAGTACATACTTTCTTTAACTTCCAAAAAGTATGTTCACAAGAAACCTGTGTGCTTGATAAAGTAAATATACATTTATATTCTCCAAACTAAATGTTTATAAGATAATGTATGTAAGTTAAATTTTAATAAAACATTATAGCAGCAAATTATACAGTTTTTAGACCTGTTACAATTTGATTTTAAAATTTTTTGACCATACGATATTTTGTCTGCGTCTAATATGTAGTAATTCGTCGTTTGTAATAACATCCCTTATTTTATTTTCATTTCTTCTTTTTCTTGGTTATTTAGGTCGCAAATATGGAAATGAATATCTCATTCAATTTTTGATTTTAATTTTGTATAGATTTGTTGGTTGCCTATCAAAACACCAAAAAATTGAAAAAATAAAACATCACACATAGATTATAGAATAGACTGTCAGAATTGTAACGGTGTATATATTGGTGAAATCATGCAATAGTTGGAAAATAGAATAAAAGGACATAAATATTATCAAAATCTTATAGCCTTAAATAACAATATAACAATTTTAAACAAAGAACAAGATTTAAAAACACGTAATATACTTGAAATAATTCAAATTTATAAACATAAAAACGCAGTTAATGATAAAACAGACATAGATATTTCACAAAACTATATAACTTAATTTTATAGCTAAATACAATATTTTTAAATATCTCGATTATCCGGACTGGCCAATCCGGCGCTGTGTGTTAGCATCTCTTGCACCAAAGTGAAAATCAATGAAAAAGGGCGAATACACTAGAATTGACGACATTCTATTTATGGTTTACACAACAACGCGATCGTGATTCTAATTTCGGGCCCTATATTACAGCAAAAAGCAATTGAAATTGGAGAAATCTTTCCGTAATCGAAGCTCCTGATACATTTACAGCAAGTGACGGTTGGTTATCGAGGTGCCAAAAAAATAGTAAACTTTTTGACGATCCAAACGTAATTAGATTGTTTGGATCTACTAAGTGAACTCTTAGGCAGCGCAGATATTTGTTTTTAGGTTTGGATTGACGTCAATGTAATGATGCGATTAAAAAAAATAATGCGAACAAATTTTTTGGTCAGTCAAGCATAATATAACAATATACTTATTCAATAACAGAAATAAAGCTTACTAAACTCAACGAAGTTTTCTAATCACAGATTACGAAATCTAGGAAAAAAGTATCGATTCATATAAACCTTGAACTCATTTCACAAATAATTAATACTTCCAATTTCTCTGTGTAGGTATTGCATATGAACAAAGAAAGTATTGATAGAAGAAACGCTGTGACCTTGGGCGTTTGACACACTCACACAGATACGACACATTTGTATATAAAAGCCTATAAATATAAGTAGTATAGAGGACATCTTGATTTTATAGCATGCCCTTGCGGCGCCTTTAATCGGCGTTACTAACAAAAAAAAAAAAAGTGAATTTGCAATAATGACAATGCTATGTTTTGGCCTTGCGGTACTCTCCTGACTTCTAACAAACAACGAAAGGTTTTAATTAATAAAAAAAAATCGCTATTGAGGTAGATAGGTATTTATTCTTATGTAATTAGATATCTATTTTAGAATAGATTGAAAACTAAAACCTGGTGCGCTATTAACACGACAGTTAATTAATTCTGTACTCGCCTTTAAAGATCGAAAATTATATTTGAATAAATTTATGAATTATCGAAAGCACAGGACCTAAAATCCAACCTAATGGTTATATTATAAAGAGCGTTCAATATTTTTTACACAAAGAAAATAATAATGATCTTGCTTCTAAAAAAATATTGTCCATTTACTACCCAGTAAACCAAATTCAAATTTCCCTCAATTATATTTAGTTACTTCAACTTAAAGGGATTCAAATAACTATTAATGTAATACAAAATCATAGGTAACTTCATGCTTTAATGTTGAAGTAACTATAAATAAGTGTGAAAAATTTGAATTTGGTTTACTGGGTAATCATGGGTTCGTAAAATATTTTTATTAGAACAAACTAATGAAAAAATATATATCATTTTTGCTCGGTGAAAATTCACGGGCACGTCCGCGTGAATATGACGAACAAAGAGGAGCAGACCGTAAAACACACGTAACGTTACGTCATTTCCGGAAGCCTGTACCGTTATTACCAACAGAATGAAAAGAGAGAAAAGAAAACATAGAAACCGAAATTACCACTAGCTGTTTCACGTGCATGCACGGCCTCCTAATAGCAGCATTAACCGGCGAAGAGGTTTTAGTCGGAAAAAAAGGTATTTTTGGACAGTTCTAGAATATGTTTTAAAAAAGTGTACACAAGCGCTGACGATAATATTTACATTGGAAACTGTAGAAATATGGATGGTAACGCGTTCAATTGGATTGGGACGTTATTTTGTGTGCAATACGCAATAGTTGATACTGCATTTGGCGTGTCTTATACCTGATGTTTCATTAAGTATAGGCCATTGAATTACATAATAAATACACTACCGGCCATTGAAGTTAGGACAACTAGTAAATTACTGCTACCTAAATAAAAACGACAGCAATTCGAAAGAAAATAAAAATGTATTCGTAGAAACAAAAATATAAATAAATAACAAGAGGAAATAAAGAATAAAACAAAACATCTCATTAAAATATTATACTTTCTATTAACTTGAACTCGTCAGTCCACGACGGAGCAACGGTCTTCTTATCACAACGCGACCGAATAAACTAGCTTCCCTTAAGCGGCGTTTAGTTGTTAAAGGTGTCGGTCGTTCAATCGTCAATTTTTCTTACTTAACACTTTAAGGTATCGAGCTTTCGCCAAGGTTGTTATCCGTGACGGATTTAGGCGATTCCGGTCTTCGAGTGTTCCGGTGTCTCGGTAGCGACGAATAGTGTAATGGACTGTAGATTTTGTCACTCCTAATTCTTCTGCTATCACACGCACAGAATCCTCGTGTAATGTGACAATAGCTGATCTCTTTTCTACACTTATCGGCTTTCCTTTTTGCATTTTTTAAATACTATTTTCAGAAACACCACCATTGAACAAGCGTATCGTAACTGGTTTATTAATAGAATAATTCATAGCAAGTATAATATCAATTATTTCCTGCTATAGTGGAAGACAGAGACACCCATGTGAAATTTTACAAGCCTGTCCACCCCACCTCTCTATTGTAAAAATGCTTGTCGGCCTTTCTTTAAATATCGTTTGTAATAGTTTTATCAGCTGCTATTAGGTTAAATTTAATTTGTTCTTTAATAGGTTTATTTTAATGATGATTTCTGTCTTAAATACTTTATTGTTACGTTTACTTAATTCTACAATTTTTCATAATAACGTTAAAAGTATTAAATATTAAAAAAAATGTTTTTTTTTTAAATTAAATTATTTTATTAATTACTGAATTAAACTAATTAATTAACTAACTGTCCTAACTTGAATAATAATGAACAAATAGTTTTGTATTGGAATTGAATATATAATATAGTATACAAGCCTTAGTTAGTCTGCAAATTATTCATGCAGTAAAAAGTGTTATCGTTTCAGGTAAAATACTTTTTCTGTGCAGAATATGCCAATACATTACAGGGAAAAAATGCTTGACGCAAAAATATATGGAGCTAAGCGCATTTTCATAATGATTCACCTACCTTGATAATCATGATGAAGTTGACAAGCGAAGAAAAATCTTCATTATTAATTGAATACAAGGTTTTCTACCAGACTACATTCAGTAGTGAAAAAGCGTTTATGAATAAACTTGATAATGATCGCCAGGGTAGGTGTGGGATATTAATTAAAATTGGAGGTGGACTAGAAAATTTATCGGTGACGTTGCACGTCTTAGAAAACGAGGGTTAATTTATCGTATCAAGCAGTAAAATTAATAACAGGTTACCACAATTTTAAATCATATTTATGTAGAACTGGGAGGGTTAATGATTCGTATTGTGAATATGGTGGTGGTAAAATAAAACATGCCCCGCTATGTTTTATTTGAATCACCACTCACTGATGGTAGCGGTAGAGTATGGAAGTTAGGGCATTGGCTGAAGGGTTGAATTGGCCGCGACGCAAAACAGATATTAGAGATCGATAGAGTCGATCGAATGGTGGGATTTTTTTTTAGTAATGCTGCTAAGGAATTACATATACTACGACATGATATTTAGATATTTAATAGGGTAGTACGTATTTATAAAGGAATAGTTCATACTCTTTATTGGTCTGAATTAGTGTTAAATTATAGCTATTAGCATAGTTAAAGTGCATAAATAAATATTTAAAATATAAATCTTTATTTTAATGACTATTGGTTAGAATAATTACGATTAAGTTTTTGTTAAATATTGGAATAGGTACTGCTGTTGTTTTATTTGTTTTTAGATCAATATCGGTTCATCCTTCTGCCGTTGCAACCTCAAATTCATGCTGTCTGAGACTGCTTCTTCCAAACTCAAATAATAATAATAATTTGCTGGGTATCAGTAAGGTCTGGGTCTTCCACTGTTTCATCTCCACTCCACCATTGCTCTTATTGTTGACATTGGTCCAGCTCTCCAAAAACGTGTCGCAACCATTCTATTCTTCTTGCTTTGATTAATTTCACTATGTCTTATTCGTTTAATTCATCCAGTATTTCTTTGTTTTTTCTTGCTCCGTATTTTCCATTTTCTCATAGAGCTCAATTATACTTTTAATGCGTTAATGCGTTTTCTTCTTTTTTTTTTTGTCAGAGTCATTGTTTCTGCAGCATATAGGAGTTGTAGTCTTATCATAGTTTGATATATTTTTATTTTTGTTGCTCGTATATCAGGATCTTGCTTTGTATCATACCCTTACAGGAATGATATATTATGTGGGCTCCCTGGACTTTTTCTTGTACTTCTACACTCCTTCCTCAATTGTTTCTTATCGTAACTTTGGGGTTACTTAAACCTGTCCACTTCTTCGAAATGATTTCGCCGATTTTAATTTATTTTTGATTTAGGTGTTTATCGGTTCTGATTAACTTAACTGATTTTACGGCGATTATTTAGTCTGGCATCTATGGAAAGGATAAGAATGTTTTGCAACACAGTCATTTAATAAACTTTGTTTATAACATAGATAACTAACTGACTTTTTAAGTAATGCATTAAAGTTTCCTGTGTTAAAAAAAAATAATTTCCGATTGAATGACAACGAGTAATATTTCATACAGACGGAAACAAACTACTACTGGGGAATCCCACTAGGACTAAGTGAATTTTCGAAAAGGGATAAGGTGAAAAGAAACAATTGTCATTCATTCGTCACCGTTTCTTTTTTTGACTTTATGAAAGTGTTGGAATAACAAGAGAGTAAGGGGAAAATTAACACCTCATGGGGTAATACCGATTAGTTTGAAAAGTAAAAGAACAAAGATCATGCTCATAGAACAACGTAGAAATATGACATACTCATGTTTCTACGTTGGTTTTATTGGAAATTATGGTGAGAAACTATAAAAAAAAAAATATGGCCTGGCGGGAGACAGCAATATAACCCCAAATACCTCCAAAGCGCTCAGTACAGTAAAATAGAGCACTTCATCCATTATGAAAGCATCAGAAAACAATGGGGTGCCATATTCATTGCCCTGTAATTGGCGAAAGCTGTTGGGGGATGCGAAGGCATGAATTATTATTATTATTATTATTACTACTTCAGAATACTTTAAAGAACCGGTAGTTTCTAAGGAAGAGAAAAGATGACTTTTGTATTTCTCCAAGTTGACGAAATTTAGGAAATTTCCAAAAACCAAATTATCCAGCTGGTCATAGAAGGGGAAGGTACGTTTTTGAACTGAGAGGAAGCGCGTTGAATGAAATTTTGTTTTAGTTTTAGTTTATTGAATCATTATAGTTTATGTCATTATTTATCTGTTTGTCATTTCTGTAATACATATTTTCTGTTATTTCCGTAAGTTTCCTTTGTTTAAATTCAAATTTTTGTTATTGGATTTACCTCATCTAGCTTTCAAATCGGTTTTTATAAGAAAAGATGAATAGATGGGTGATTGGAATTGCCCCCTATTATGGGGCAAAACCGATCACGCTTGATGTATTAAAAAAAAAATAGTGTTTTAATACATTGGGTTAATATACATGATGGCATGTGTAGCTAAAAGATGTATGATTATATATAATTTTTTTCAATTTTTTTCGATCAATAATAATAATTGCAGCTTAGAAATAGTACATAAATCAGATCGGAATTGCCCCACTTTACGGTACTTAGAATAGGTAGCCTCGTGCAGTACCTTTATCCTAAAGGATAAATTGTAATTATTTAGCTTTTCATAAACAAAATGTCTGTAAGCCTTTTCGCTTTCTTTTTCTTATGAACGTGATAACTTGTGTTTTTTGGGGCAACTCTCCATCATAATCATTAAAGTCGGTCGATCATTCTGAAAATTTGCGTAACTGCACAAATTTTTGCTCTAAGGATTTTATTTTCAGTAGCATATTGACATACTGTGAACAAAAATAGTACATTATCTGCTACGAAATTAATAAATCACTTTTATCAAAATAGGTCAACGATTCAGAGATTTTTGCATAGCGTCATAAGTTCATTCTGAACAACATTTTAGCATATTGTGAATGAAAAAGGTACGTTATCTGAAACTAAAGCAGAAAGGTCTTACTGGATTTTTAAAAATTCGAAAGCAAAACGAGATTTCAGACCAAGCAGGACTTTCTAAAATATTAAATTCCAATTCAATGTTTTTTTGTCCATTGTACCTACTGTCAAGTCCATCCGTGGATCCATGATATACCCAATATATACATGTATTTACCTCTTCGATATATTAGACAAAGACAAATGAGTATTATTATTATTATAAACTACAATACAATGCGTATTTGCACCTGTTATTAGGGTTTGTGTACGACACGATGAATGGAAGTTGCTCTTTTTTTACAGTGTTCCTCGCATGAGTAACACAATACTTTTTGACGTAAGCAGCGGTCGTTTGTCGAAACCTCTTAATACGGGAAAAAACGTATTCTCAGCGCAGACTTTTTTGGGGGTTCGTTTCATATCCTATATATTCCTTATACGCGTAAAACAGACAAAGGAAAATCGACCGGGAACATCGCGTGCGCCTTTCGTCGCTTCGCTCGGCAACTGTTTTTTTACGACGATTTCGTAGCGTTGTGCAGCTGATACCCGAGTAAAATATATGTAAGTCCCAGGCATTAAAAACGGAATAATATATTGCTTATCCTTTGTGTTGTTATACTATACAGTTATATATATGTATTATTATTATTATTATTATTATTATTATTATACAGATTACAAATAATTTCAAGTTCAATTCAGAATAGAATATGTATGAAAAATAACAGTTGGTTGAAGGGTACTTGTATATTCTAATTGTTAAGGTTGATTCTCACTATACACACTAAAAAAAATTGGTAAAATTCTTGTATGAAACTAAAACCATACATTACTTTTAGAAGTAATATTTCTAACTATAATTAATTTTTCGAAGGTTTTTTCATGTAACTTGTGAATATTCACAGTAAAATTTCGAAACATGGGTAACTTTTTCAAGATTATTTCATGTAGTCTGGAATACACACACGTAAAATTTCTGAAGTAGTGATAATTTCCATAGGAGTTTTACTTGTTTAAAAGCAAAATTACAAAGAAAAGTTCAGTATTTCTAATGTTTTTTCCTAACAAAGCGGAAAATATCGTCGAAATAAAAATTCCTTGGTAGAGTGTATTTAATTTGAATTTAATACATAAACCACAAACAAAATATGACAATTTCTAATGCTTTATTAATTTTCAGAGTATTCATTCAGTTTAAAACGCAAAAAGTTTGCCGCAAAAAACGGAAGCATTTGTGTTTATCTGATGCGCCTCTTATATGTATAAACATATTTTTTATTGACACCTTGCGTAACAAACATACATACAATTACGGACAAATGAATTACGCTTATTTTTCATAATCAAATTAAGAAAACATTTGGATTAAAATTTTACATAACTTATTTATTTATATTTTTCTATTGTTTTTTAATAGTTTCTAAATAGTTAGGTTTTCAGTGAAGCTTTGTTCTACTACATAATACTGAAAAATAAATTGCAAATAACTCTTCTCTGCGATTGTATATCTCAACACTAATATTTGGACTCTTATTTTTAATAGTAAAAAAATTAGAACATTGAATATTGCAAATGGAAGCAGTAAGCGTTCGACTTGCATAAATTTACGGCTTATTAGTATTATATATCCAACTTTTTGGAAGCAAAGTTTCGTGAGTTGAAATTTTTCCATAATGCTGACCGCACTTGAAAAGTTACAAAATGCTGATAAACTATTGGAAAAAGTGGACTTGCAAGAGATTTCTATAGAATTTTGCGAGAAACTTCTGGATTCTATGCCGTCCAGATTACAGGAAAAATAATCAAAAATAATGAGGGTGGACACATTATGAGATGCTTCAAGCCTGAAGAAATGCATTTATGCAAATGTTATAATTAGATAAAACAAGCAAAGTATCCCGTTAAGTTGCTTTAACTATTGAAAACTATATACTTATTTATATTCAAATTGACTTATTGCTAAATGTTACGGTTAAAAAAATTACGAAATTGAAAGAAACAAACTTATCTATCCACTACAAAAATCAATAAGAACATCCAGAAGCCGAAACTCTATTATACTAAGAAATATATAAAAATATTATTTCAACCTGTGCATGTTTGTGTCTTGATAACAAAAAAATAAATTATAAAAACGGGAAATTCTGTGTCGGATAAATAGATAATGAATCATACAAAACATCTGTTCATCTTAAATGCGTTCGCCACATACATTTTCGTGTAGGTCGTTAACTTTTTTTTGGTAGGAACTGTACTTGATATCATATATCCAAAAAATATTTTTTTGCTGTTAAGATAATTTATTTGAATAAAAGATATTATTTGTAACTGTAATTTTCCAAATTGTAAGAAAATTAAGTTTTTCCTGTGAGATATTAATATTTTTCTTGTGAAATTACAAAGTTAGTTTTTTTCTTCTGAGAAATAGAATTTTTCCATTAATATTCACGTAAAACATTTTGTATATTTATCCCCATTGAACGCGGAAAATTATCCAAGAAAAGTGATTTTCACCAAGAAAAATTACTATTAATATTTTTCTTGGTTATTATTAAATTCAATTTTAACAATTTAAATTATTAAAATTAGACCATGTGGGATTTTTCTGTGCCGCCTATATGGTGGAAGCGGAATTGTGTTTACAAAACGTACCCGCATAATTGTAATAATAATTATATTTCTGTTATATATTTCTTCTTTATAGTGCTTTAATAAATAAAATTAAATCTTTAGCTGTTTTTATTCTTTGCAATTCTAACTATTTTAAGGTGGTGCTATTTTATTGAACGCAACTGTATTTCCACGAAATTGTAGAAAAATACCACGTTCTGCAATAAATAATAAAAAGTCCGTAATAACGTCATTAACAGTTCTAATATCTGAAATTGGTTTCATTTACCCAAAGTTTGCCGAACTCGTATAGATAAAAGTTTCCTACTTAATTCCAGCTTTCTTTCCTATATATATACATACTTCTTTTCACAATTTCTTAGACACAAACAAAAATAAGAGATTTCTCTCACTGATTTTTTTTTTCCTGCTTTTCTACTTATTCATTCAGTTGTGCAATTTACTCTGGTAGGTTTTTGCCTTCTTCTTATACGTTTTGTGTATCTACACTTTTTATGATTATTTATTTTTCTTCATTTCTCGGTTTCTCCGGTGTTAGAAAAACGTCGACCTTCCAGATAGTTGAAGTTTAATGTTATTTACTCGGAGGTATGTCGTCATTACGTTTACGAAACTCGCGTCTTACCGGAGCGCGTAAATGAATAGAGACAGTTCGAGAGAAAGGAAGATAGAGGACGGAATAAGATCCCACCGTTTCAGCAGAGAGAGAAAAAGGTTTTGTGTAAATATAATTTAATGGTCGCCTAACAGAAATTAAGTGGCAAGAAAAAAAGGAACCAGTATAGAAAAAGATAAATCCTAAAGAAGACGTAAATAATTTTTGTGGGAATTATTATCGATCCATGCAAAAAAACAGTAAATAATAAAGAGCAGTTTGTTGCGCAGCAAAACCTATCGTCTATAATGAATGCAGTGTGCAACTACCAATAGATGCTAATCTAGCAAGATTGCGGTCGCGTATCGATGACCAAGTTGTCTTGGTAATTATACGCTCTTTACCTTGAAAAAACTACAGCTTAATAAATAATAATGGGTTGTCCATCGTATACCTATTAATTGTATTTATCGTTTGATGCTACTGCACTGGTGTTTTTATTATGAGTATTTTAACAGTCGAACTGTGGAGATAACAATTTTTATTAAACCGTCTGTTAGACGAATCAAAAAAGATTTTCATATTTAATTTGCCTTTAACCTTTGTTTAGTCTTCACAATTTTGAGTGCATTTGAATTTGTAATACGTTTACTATACCAAAATGCCTTTCGATTGCTGTTCTATGACTTTTTCAATGATTTCTAGTTCACTCCAAAATGCTTTGACAGTGAATTACTAATGATGAATGCATTTTTGCCAGGATTACTTCTAAATCTGGCCGACCCATTATCTATTTCTACATAAGGAAGGGGGTAATTATTTGGTTTATTTTGTTCCTAAAATTTCATATAAACATAGGTCTGCAAACGCTTCGTTACCAATCTGCAGGGTGTTGAAATTTCAAGATTTTTTCACTTTTTACTGTATAGCTCCTATAGTTTTTGAGATATTTTGCTCAAATTTGGAAGGTAGGTTACGCTATAAGGCCTGCATCATTAGCCATGCCAAATAATGATGTAAATCTACAGGGTAATAAGTTTTTCGGGGTCATGTCCTCTTTTCCCACCCTGAACTTTTTTTGCGATGCGCCACTGCTAGATTCTAAAATACGCAATAAATTTTCTGTCTTGTTTAGAAACTTTTTGATCTCTTGTATTTTTTCTTATCTCTGACCGTTATCGAGAAAAAAAAAATAGAAAACAATTTTCTGTAATTCGCCAGAGAAAATTAAATTTTTTAAAATGGTCTAGCAGGCTCTGGCTTTATTCAGATAATCACTTGAGTTTATTAATTTTAAGACTTAAGGTGCTACTACCTGTTAAAAAATAGGATGACCCGGTTTTATTACAATACAAAGTAACATAACTAATAACAATAAAAAACCCTAATTAATAACAATGACAAGGAAACTATGCTACAACAATTGTTGAAAGTGTCCTCCTCCAACCCTTATACAGGCGTCCGCTCTTCTTCTCATTGATGCTCGCACTCTCTCAAATACTCCTGGAGTATTTCTTATCGTTTCAAATCCATCGATTATTCGATTTCGTAAGTCATCAACAGTATTCACAGGTGTTGTATACACTAGAGATTTGAGATGTCCCCACAGGAAAAAATCTATACTATTTAAGTCAGGGGACCTAGGGGGCCAAGGCTGAGGTCCACCTCGTCCTATCCACCTATTCTCATATACTTCATTTAAATAATCCCGAGCCAAAATAGAAAAATGTGATGGGGCGCCATCGTGCATATACCACATTTGATTTCTAAGTAAAAGGGGCAAGTCTTCAAGTAATAAAGGCAATTCATTCTGCAAAAACAGCCTGTATGACGACCAGGCAAAAAACAAGGACCAATCAAATTATCTCCAATTATACCACCCCATACATTTAATGAGAACTGTTCTTGAAAATGCGTTTGTACAATTTCATGTGGATTTTCATCTGCCCACGTGTGGTTGTTGTGGAAATTCATAATTGAAGTCCTTGAAAAATTCGCTTCATCGGTAAAAAGGATTTTACAATTAAAAATGCGGTCTGCTGCTAGCTTATTAAGGTACCATTGGCAGAAATCAATGCTTAAAGGGAAGTCTCGGGGAAGAAGAGCCTGCACACTTTGAATGTGGTAAGGGTATAGCAGGGAAACACGTAGAATACGCCAAACAACTTGATGACTAATATTTAAATGTTCACTGATTTTTCTGATGCTGGTGCGAGGATGTCTGTCTATTTCATTCAGAACAGCCTCTTCGATCTGTGGTGTTCTAACAGTACGTGGTTTACTTGCATCATTAGTATTCTTTTTAAAAGTTCCAGTTTCTCCAAGACGCCTATGAATATTTGAAAATATTCGATGATCGGGTATCATTCTATTGGGATAGCGCTCCATGTACAGACGCCTGGCTTCTCTTGCATTTCCATTCGCAAGGCCGTAGATAAAATGCATGTCAGCCATTTCAGAATTAGTGAAATTTGGCATATTTACAAAATTATAACGAGTATTTAAAACACTTTTACACCTTACAGTTTGCAATTTAAAACTTTACTTATACAGACACAAGTTACGATTTCTAATGTCAGTTGACAAATTAATAAACTCAGGTGATTATCTGAATAAAGCCAGAGCCTGCTAGACCATTTTAAAAAATTTAATTTTCTCTGGCGAATTACAGAAAATTGTTTTCTATTTTTTTTTTCTCGATAACGGTCAGAGATAAGAAAAAATACAAGAGATCAAAAATTTCTAACAAGACAGAAAATTTATTGCGTATTTTAGAATCTAGCAGTGGCGCATCGCAAAAAAAGTTCAGGGTGGGAAAAGAGGGCACGACCCCGAAAAAATTATTACCCTGTAGATTTACATCATCATTTGGCATGGCTAATGATGCAAGCCTTATAGCGTAACCTACCTTCCAAATTTGAGCAAAATATCTCAAAAACTGTAGGAGCTATACAGTAAAAAGTGAAAAAAATCTTGAAATTTCAACACCTTGCAGATTGGTAACGAAGCGTTTGCAGACCTATGTTTATATGAAATTTTAGGCACAAAATAAACCAAATAATTACCCCCTCCCTTATGTACATGATATTTAGGAACAGCCTGTATAGCCATCGAGAAAAATCAATTAGACGAGACTATGATATATAAATACTTTGTGTTGGTACATTAACCACTTCCACATAATAACATTCATTACTTTACATTATCGTTATAAACAAAGTTTATAACTGCAAACTTCTTCTATTGACCCCCCACCACAAACTGTACTAAACTGGAAGTACGTTTCAATAGCAAAGCTATCATCATCAGCGGAAACACTGAACTGAAAGTTTATAACCCCAAAATGATAATGCGGCATGAAGAGAAACACATAATTCATTTAATATTGAAAAGGAAATATCAAAATTTTACATAAAACTAAAGATTGAAAGAATGAAAATGCAAAAACAATCCATTGTACCAACTGCAAGCAACTTAAAAGTTCGTGAACCACTACACAACACAAAATTATTAAAAAAAAAAACGAATATCTTGAAATATTTGACATAAACGTCAGACTACCTTTTCGTTTGCAATAACAAAGTTGACAGTTAGTTCCGGTATAAGAGAACATTAACTATAAACTGACCTACGTTCACAGATTTACCATAAAATAAATATAAATCTCGCACGTATTTACTTCTCCTTATATTTTTAATGGAAGGTTGTCGTGTGACACACACTGTATGTGATACTTCCACTTCCTCTATCGATTTCAAATCCTCGAAAGCGTTACTCAATAATTAATGGATCGGGCGTAGGTATTACCGAGTAAATATAAAAATCAACGTAGTATGCATACTACTCGATTTGTTTAATAAAATCTATACGTAATTACGATTAGTAGTAGCGACAACAACTGCGCATTCCTAGAATCAGTAAATGACCTCTGACGCGTTTAATGTCAGTGTTACGGTTTTCCGCGATACAGCAGCTTTGACATTCGTCCCAATAATAAAATATGTTCGATATGATAAGTAATCAAAAAGTAGAAACCTGTTGCTTTATTTACGTGTACAATATTTTTTCACGTATGAATGTATTATACGTAGGTATGTATACAAGGTGTTTATATGAATTGATAACAACGTAGGTAGGTATTTGATTGTACAGTGATTGATATGATAAAAATTGTCGCAAAATTCGATACGAGTACATTATTGAGGAAAATAGAACTTCAGAAAATTAAATTTTTAACCACTGTGACGATTCATGCACCTATTTTTAATTGATTCTCACCATTATTCATAAGATTTTTTTTTTCTTTTGTCCTGAACATTTTTAGAGAAAACCTCTAATCATAAGGATGCACACTGAATTAAGGGCTACTGCTTGATGTGCCTACTATAATCAGCAAACCAATAATACTGTACCTATTAGACTATTGTATATTTGGATTTTATTAATATGAAACTACGATAGAATCGAAAAATGACTTTGTTAAGCAAACATTATAGCAAAAATCAAAATTACATCCCAGTTGCTTTCCGTTAGAAGCTCAGGTTTTGCCAAAACTACAAAATTTACATTGGTATGTACACTCTAAAAAATTATGGTACATTTATGAGTGAATGTAGGCTTTCACGGCCGGCGTCCATACTGGATGTGAAGGTTTCCGGGCTGATATGCCGTGGTCTAGTACTTGTAAAAATCGACGTTTCGCCAAACACTACGGTTGGCATACTCAGGACGGCGGTGTTGCGGTTAGATCCAGTATGGTAAATTTACTTCACTAGTGTGTGAAAAAAAACATAAAATATAAGGGAAAATTACACCAAAAAGAGTGTAAACCGCAGATTATCATAAACTAGGTGTAATTTTGCCTGGTAAATCGATTTTAATGGAAAAAATACTTTAACAAATGAAGTAATTTTCTTCCAGATGGGATGGGAAAATTTGCCTAATTGCAAAGAAAAATATATAAATATTTCGGGAAATATTACTTCCATAGTTGGTAAAAATGCAAGCGGAATATAAACAATACAAATGACGTGAAATTCTGATTACACTTAATTACGTATCAGGTACACTGTAAAAAAGTTGCGGTAAAATTGCATGTAAAATCCTTGGTAACAAAGTTGCCTACAATTTTACAGGTAAATTTGCTTCATAAGGTAAAATTTCTACCATCTAGTAAATTTCACATGCTGATATGTTTTTCAAAGATTGTACTGTAAAATTCGTATGTAATATTTATATGAACTCTATATTTACCGAACACTGAAGTAATTTTCATATGTATTTTTATAAAGAGAGCAAGCAACTTACCTAATTCTTTTATAGCACCTAATAGGTCATACTGAATCGCTCAACCAGGGATTAAGAATGAACACGCTTACGCGAAACCTACGATTGTTTGTGACGTACATGATATCATTGAGCCAATAATAAGTTCGACAAACGAATAGAATTACCTACGCGCACAGATAAATAATCTAATAACCAATCACATTGCGGCGTATGAATTTCGTATTTTCCATGATATCTATAGTTTTACCCGAAAATTCAAGTAAAAACAAATAAATATAAAAGATCCTCATATTTTTACAGAAAAATTAATAGTTCACTAGTAAAATTACTTTTAAAGTGCACTAAATACCCGAAAAAAATGTCAATTTTACACTTTTAAGTAAATTTTGAGAGTAAATACAAAATTGTACATGTTTTTTCCTGTATTTTCCTTTTGAATTTTTGATACATCTTAAACTTACATGAAAAAGCTATAAATTTTACCGAAATTTCTTTTTACATGTTAAATATCCTAGAAAAAACATGTAAAACAAAATTTACATTTTTTATTGTGTTAAATTCACAACGTTATTACATATAATATTCCTGATTTACCATGGCAAAATTACTGTAATTTTTTACAGTGTATCTTCCTCAGCATTTACTTGAAAATATAAATATATCTATAATATGTAGCCAAAAATTTAAATTTCCCACAATTATTCTTAGTAACTTCAACATTGAAACACCAAAAATACCAATGGTTTTGTATTAGAATACTAGTTATTTTGATGTCTTTCTGTTGGAGTTACAAATTTACTAAAAATAATTGTGGGGAAATTTTGCCAAGGGAGTAAGCGCATGTCATGTTTCTATAGAAACAACAAGTCCTTATAAGGATATTTCAACATTCATTTATAAAGAGAAGAAATTAATAAATTGGAATTATATTTAAAAAAAAATGTTATTTGATTGGAACACATAAGGTGTTAAAAAATATTTCTTTTTAAACATTGCATTATATTGTGTCGCTTTATCAAAAATTAAAACATACGTAGTCGTCGACTATGCAAAGCGCATGCGTTTGAATTGCGCAGTTTGAATACAAGTGCAGCAGTTAGATAGATGACTGTTGAGTGTAACACAACACTCAATAACTAAGTACGAATGGTGTAATCGCTAGTGAATTTCGATTTTCTGTTCCAAATAAACATTGAGGTAAGTTGACTTTACATTAATTATGTATTGAGGTGATTACTTTGTAGTTAGCTATAACAGCACATATAAATAATAGACATATACCTGCGTATGGATATGTAGTAAAATATACTTGAAACATAACCCCAATAGGATTTGGCGACATTGTTACTACAAGCTATGGCATATTATGTGTAAAGTCACAGATATTGGTTTATTTAAATGTAAATAAATGAATGTAAAACGTTCAACTTGCAATCTGTTTTATTATTATTATTTTTCACTACATGTTTCGATTAATTGATAATCATCATCAGGTGAAAAATGTCAATGATCATGATTATCAACTAAACGAAATAATAAATAATAATAAAACAGATTGGACGTTGAACGTTCTACATTTATTTATTTACATATGGCATATTTACTTAAAGTTTTCAACGTGCAGATCATTCGCCGGAAACTATCAAATCAAATTTTTAAATTTAAAACAGAAAATCTTTGTTTTGAAGGAGTAAATCCTTTTTTACTTTTAATGGATATTTGCAAATACAGGGTGTATCAAATAAAAAAGTAAATTTTGCTTGGGTGTTAACTACACGACATATAAAGTACAAACCCGCCGAAACCGGATTTCATCAAATAAAAAAAGTAAAATTTTGAGCCAAAAATTCTTTAGTCCGGGCCTGATGCAAAGAAACGTCATGTTAAGCACCCGCTAAACGTGGTATTATGTATAAATACATTGCACTCATTTAGTATTATTCTTAATGGTATGCCGTAAGTTCATTTAACGTCATTCTGAATAAATAAAGGCCCTTGTTAAAGTAGAAAAACTGAGGCATTTTAAATTTCTTCTTTTTATAAAATAAACATTCCTTTTTGGTTAAGAGCATTCTACGTAAGTCTACAAAGTATTATTTTTAATATCCTGATAAGACGTTCGACCGGATTACGTTTCACCGGATATGCGACTTCATTAGTTACAAAAAACATAAATATTTTTCTTTTGCTTTGTCGAATCGAGAGTTAGCTGTTAATAAACGGTACCACATGAATCTGAGTTATTTCTTTTGGATTTATTTAATCAAATAACGCAAAATGAATTGAATCCAATTACACAGAAATAAATGTAGATACAGAAAATTTGCAAACACCGCCTTTTTACTATGATGTTGCGCGAAAAGTGAATCTATACATTCCCGCGCTTTTGCCGATCATCAAGCTTCGATTTTCTTTATATGAAATTATGATGGTCCTGAAAAGGATCGTTTTTTCGAGACGGGAAGAATTTAAATAAAATGTTCGAAGTGGCTTGCACTCCAAACGGCGAGCCACACAAAACTAACAGCGGTAATGGCTGAATGATAGTGGTATGTGGGGGTATACTCGGGACAGCATTTAGGTTGGGCACAGGTGCGGCTCTAGCCCACAGCATTTACAAAATATTTTTTTGCTCGTTAATGCTTACAGATAGACCCCCTGTGCATTAAGACTTTTTGATCGTAAATGATTACAGCTGCTACATATTATTATATTTACCTCTATATAGGATACACCTTGTATAAAACAAACTAGCGCTTGCCGCAGTTGGAGGCTGATATATGTATTAAGACTTAAATCCTTCACTGTATACACATCTTTTTATTAAAATCAATTACGCATATTAAATACATACGATAATTAGAGCAGCGGTTTTCGTTCCTACATATTTTCCCATTCGCCGGCATCCGATGTCGTATTTATGATATTCGGCGGGAACACATGCCGACGGGGATTCAATTTAACGGACGCGGGCCGCGGCGGTGGGAATGAGAGACGCGAAAAACGCGCGCGCAAAAGAAGGAGATAGATACACACAGGGAAGCGCTGCTGCCGTGGCGTTCTATCGACCCTCATGCACCTGCAATTTAAATTACTTCCGGTCGGTCAAACGTTAATAACACAATTTCTAGCGTTTCTATTAGCCGTCGGTATCGAGAATGCGCAGCAACTGTTTTCTATAACATGATCGACGTATGTAACGAGAAGTGGCAGCTTGAATCGGACGCTTGAAAAAATCATCCGGGCGAGCTCTAATTGAGGAAGGAAATGTATCGGAAGGGCTGTCAGTGAACAAACATTAGTTTTCTGATCAAGTTGGATGTTCAAATGTTCAAAATTCAATTCTTTTATTCAAAACAATACAGGGTGCAACAGAAATACAATGTAATAAAACATGACATTACAAAATATAACAATATGTTATATTTTGTAAATATACACAGAGATTCAAAATGATTGTCAATTCCGCTCCTATAGATAGTAACAGGGTGTAGGTATATGCCGCGTGTTTGTAATGAAGGTTTGAACTAAGTCAGTGTTGGAACATAAGAAAGTAAACGGATCTGTCATAAATAAGGAAAACGTAACCTATATTTGAACTCGCATTATATAAACGACTATGGATTGGTGTTTCTGCTTGTAAAAATGAAATGTAATTAATTTAACTTTACTAAATTATGATTTTACAATTCAGTACTAACTGGTGTTTAACTAAATTTATTTATTACTTTAAATTATAACATACAATTAGTATAATTATTAAGTGACAAAACTGCATCTCTCAGTTCTTCTATGCTGTGCATGCGGTTTCTATAGATCCTATTTTTTAGATAGCCGAACACGAAGTAATCTAATGGGGTTAGATCAGGCGATCTTGGTGGCCATCTTTGTGCTCTAACGAACCTGTCAGCAAAAAACTGTTGAAGATATTGGCAGGTTTGTCGAGCAGCTGGAAGCATTATCGTGCTGAAAATAACCTGCTTCAAGCTCATTTTCTTGTAACTCTGCAATAAACAATTCCAACATCTGTTGGTAACGTTGGACTGTTACAGTTTCCTCGAAGAAAATTGGGCCTGTTATTCGTTGCCTGGACATAGCTAACCAAACTCCGACTTTTACGGGATGCAATTGCGTTTCTCGAAATTCGTGTGGATTTTCAGCAGACCAGATACAATAGTTTTGTAAATTGATATAGTCTGTTGAAAAATGATTTGGTTAGCAAGTCATCCGTCCCTTAAATTGTTATTAAACCAATGACAATATTCCAATCGCCTATCGTGATCTAATGGTAATAATTCCTGTACCGTAGAAACTTTATAGGGATGAAAATGTTACTTTTTTTTGATAGCTCATTGCGCTGAAGTGTATGATAAGCCTATAAAATTATAAAATGTAATAAACTATTTCACTTAATGTTAATATTGATTTTTTACCTGTTTGTTGAGCTATTACCACAGATAAATTCCCTTATTTTCTTACAGTATTCAGAATATATTTGATGAATTTAAACATTTGGGCTTAACTATTTATTCAAATTTTGTTTAGAACGAACATATTTATGGAATGTGACTTTGATTAAGGTTATTGGCTAGTAGATTCTTCTACTTATCGTTTTTTCGGATTTTATGCCACTTACACAATTTTTACTTGTATTTTATCTGTATTCTTTCACTAGATTTCACATTTTCTTTGTTCTTAGTTTTTCCAGTTTACTACAGTTTATATACAAAAAAAAATCCACCGATAAGCAATTATTTGTTTGATGGATTGTTGTCAGCCAATTAAAAAATATCCATCAAATTAATTTACAAGATTAAACCATACCTACAAATATTCATTTGAGTGAAGATAGTTTAACAAAAATATTATTTTGGATGAAAAAGAAAAGACAGCATGTCAAATATGTTTTTCCCAACAAAATACATCTCTTCGACTGAAGAAATCGTTTTTATCTGCGCGTGCTAACCAACTGAGAAAAAAAAGCTTATTCGACCGCCTTTAAGCGTGACATAACAACCGATGAATTGGTGGAGGAGCTGGCAAGAATAACAACGGGACCGCCTAATGAGCATTAGTGGACGAAGATAAGGATCGCGTTTAAGCTCGGCCGTCCGCAACACGAGCGCCCCCTAGCGCCGACCTTAACGATGTAATTCGCGCTTAATCTGGTGCGGTCTTTTCACGCTTTTCATTGACCGCTAACTGGCCGTTATAGGAACGGTTTCCCCGAGAGCTTTTACGTCGTAAGAGAGCTAGTGACCTTGGGATTTGAGAATTTCTTTCGTTATAAAATTATAAGCAGTTGATTATATACATTTAGTATCTAGCATATAAAATTAATTTATTAACGAATATACGAACGCACACGGAAAAGTATTTTCTAAAACTAGAAGATGAATTATTTACGTTGTATGGTCACACTTGTTGCGGGGATTTCGGAAACAAGCTTTAATTGAATGAAGGAGGCTTTTATTTATTCAAAAAAAGCATACGGCCAACTAATATAGACATATTGAATTAGTAATAATATATAAATAAGTGTTCTTTCCAATCATTTATTTTTAAAATCACTGTCTACCGGTTTCGGCTTAAGCCATCTTCTGGATTGAAGTACGGACAACAGTACGTCTTAAAAGAACTAGAAGCTACGTCATTTATAGTTGGTGTAATTAACATTATAATAAAACATTTTTAATAAAAACAAGACAATGCACAAATAAAACCGAAAAACATGTTAAAATTTGTTAATAAATGTTAATCGTAATGCGTATGAAAACGGACAGTCCGATTTTATTTGTTCATTGTCTTGTTTTAGTTACCCCCATTATATATATTATGTGATTCAAAATGATTGTCGTAATAAAAAAAACACGGTTTTCTCGAAAAATTTATCTATACTTATTACCAATTTAATGAGCGAAGTTAGCTACATACAAATTTCATACATTAAATGAATTTTCTTGACATTTAGCGACATTGGCGTTCGTGTTGTAGTGCCGTTCAATTATTTATCTTATAAATTTTTTCAAACCGTTTATATTTACATCTAATATCACCAACAATAGTATTTCTCAATACTGTAAGAAAATAAGGGAATTTATCTGTGGTAATTACTCAACAAACAGGTAAAAAACATATTAACATTAAGTGAAATAGTTTATTACATTTTATAATTTTATAGGCTTATCATATACTTCAGCGCAAGGAGCTGTCAAAAGAAAGTTACATTTTCATCCCTATAAAGTTTCTACGGTACAGGAATTGTTACCATTAGATCACAATAGGCGATTGGAACATTGTCATTGGTTTAATAGCAATTTAAGGGACGATGACTTGCTAAACAAATCATTTTTCTCGGATGAAGCCTGGTTTTATCTAACAGGCTATATCAATTCACAAAACTATCGTATCTGGTCTGCAGAAAATCCACACGAATTTCGAGAAAGGCAATTGCATCCCGTAAAAGTCGGAGTTTGGTTAGCTATATCCAGGCAACGAATAATAGGGCCAATTTTCTTCGAGGAAACTGTAACAGCCCGACGTTACCAACAGATGTTGGAATTGTTTATTGCAGAGTTACAAGAAAATGAGCTTGAAGCAGGTTATTTTCAGCACGATAATGCTTCAGCACATACTGCTCGACAAACCTGCCAATATCTTCAACAGTTTTTTGCTCTGACAGGGTTGTTAGAGCACAAAGATGGCTATCAAGATCGTCTGATCTAACCCCATTAGATTACTTCATGTTTGGCTATCTAAAAAATAGGATCTATAGAAACCGCATGCATAGCATAGAAGAACTGAGAGATGCAGTGTTGTCACTTAATAATTATACTAATTGTATGTTATAATTTAAAGTAATGAATAAATTTAGTTAAACACCAGTTACACTGTTGAAAATATTACGGTGTTGGCGTTAATTTTGCGCTAGACAAATATTTTAGTGTTGTTTTTTTCCAACTTTGCCAGACAGAGTTGACTACACGTATTAATAGACCAGAAAGTACTAGAATTTCGTGTGAATTCTTTGTTCAGATATGAGGATTGACTATTTTTCTAGACATTTAGAAGCGTCAACCAATCAGAATTTTTCCCTCGGACAGAAATATAGAAACCCCACCCATTCTAATATAGTATTGCATTATACGCACCACCTGCATTGCACGTGTATCTGTTTTCGTGTTTGATTCTCCGTATTAACATATCCAAACAAACCACCAATAGTGACTGACTGCAAAGTGTAACTCGTGTTATTAAACGTTAATTCCAGTGGGCATAAAAAATTTCAACATCTAAAGATGTATTGGAACATCTATTTACGCAATTAGTTAGACTTGAATCAAATAGCATAAACATTCACTTAATTTTATAATGGTTCTCAAAAATCATTTTAAATTGGTAGTTTAGTTGAAACCAAAACTTGTGAATGAGTGGTTTTGCATATTTATAATTGAGAAACGTCTTAAAGAGAGAATATTATAGCACTAAGAAATAGGAGTTGCCACATAAAAAGACGTTTTGTTTAGAAAACAGTGTTAAATCATCCAATAGATCGCATTCATTTTAGTTAAACAGCTAGTAAATTTGTCTAGTCTCGATCAATAAAATGTGACTAGTAGTATTTTAAATTCCACATGTCAGTTGGAACAAAATAACCCTTAGCATAGACAATACTTGACTATCTTTACTCGTCAGATTTAACACTTCTATAGTTCTCGATAAATAACACGAAAAGAGTGTGGACTCTCCTGACTATTAAATTAGTCAAAAAGTGTTAAAATTTTCAACAAGTGTAGTATGATTGTAAAATCATAATTTAGTAAAGTTAAATTAATTACATTTCATTTTTACAAGCAGAAACACTAATCCATAGTCGTTTATATAATGCGAGTTCAAATATAGGTTACGTTTTCCTTATTTATGACAGATCCGTTTACTTTCTTATGTTCCAACACTGACTTAGTTCAAACCTTCATTATAAACACGCGGCATATACCTACACCCTGTTACTATCTATAGGAGCGGAATTGACAATCTTTTTGAGTCTTATAGTACTTATTAATCGTGTTTTAACTCAATTTCAGATTTCTTTTTATAAGAGAATAATGATTGATATCACGTCATTTCTCTTGTAAAACCCTCCGCGGTTAGTTAGTCAATTTGCAACCTACCTACGTCAAGAGGCGCCCCCACTCCCTACTATACATCACTCGCTGCTGTGCACGCGTTCATAAACTGCTTTTAAAAAATTAAAGTGAGGAATTTTTACAGTCTCTACTCTCTACTACTACAGCGTAAAGCATCGCATTACAACATTGCGTGCACGATCGTATGGGGACGTAATTATTAGCCAGTGTGGGAGCGCGTGGGTCGCTCGACGTGTACATAGGGCATGGGGATGGTGACGTAAGGGGGTTGCACGGTACGGGTAGCCTCCCACACCTCCCAAAGCGTCGACGCCTATCGGCCACCCACTCTAATTCATCTGTATGCTTTCGATTTAACGTTTTTTTTTTTCTCGATTGCGGTGTACTTTCTCCTCCCCGTAAGTGGGTTCGTTGCTCCCGAAACGGCCAAGTTCTGTCGTGTACTTTTTTTCTGATCTGGTGACGTGTTTCTACGGGTATTTCGGCCGGGTTCTGATCACCGCCCTCTTGCGTGTGATTCTCGGATATTTAGGGGTCGCTTCCAGAATGAGAATCGAGTTTCGCAGGGGTATCTTCCACTCCGATGACGTAGCGACGTGTGATGTAACTCTGAATGGATATATTTCGGGTTCATCTCGTCTAGATGGGGAATTGAATTGATTTTCGGAGATTGCAGATTAGTTTTGTGCGTGAAGACGTCATGATGCGAACAAACTTGATTTACCTTCCTTGGTATTGCAAATATATATTATTATTATTATTAAGCACGATTATTTAATATTATAATAATAATATAATAATTTAATACCTGCAACTAAACCCAGCTTCCTGAATGCAAGTTGTTACTGTAAATAGTGCTTTTATTAACGGCTATTACACGGTGTACCTTTCACATTTCTGGCAAGTAACGTATTACTTATGACTACTGGTACTATATCTAACTACAGCACATGGTTAGTAGAAGTAACAACAATGCTGATCGCTATTAAACTCATGTATTTTCTTAAATAGGTAACAACTTGCCACAACTATGATTATTTGAGTTTTGCTGCCACCCCGTGATTGTTTTACTATTCCTGATTGGCTAATGCGGCGGAGTAATGAAGTAGTCCCCGAGACAGCTACACGCGCAGGCGCGAGCTAGCGTTAAGTAAGAGTTACTGACGTGTGAAAAGGTCGTCGAAAAAGAGTGGCCAAGGAGTGCGGCCATTGTAGGCCAGTTGGAACGCAAATATATTAAAAATACCGGGTGGGTTAACTCAGACCCCATCCGTATAAAGAATCCCAGCGAAAGAAGCGTATAAGCAATCGGATGTTTCAAGATTGCAGTTTTAAACCACGTGCTGTGGGATATTTGAATGCCCCATCATTGTGATGATATCTGCGCCCGCTGGTGAAGTTAAGGCGTGGATGCTGTCGCTAGCTGAGTGACAGTCCAAATGCCACCTGCAGTTAGGGATACCCCGACGAAGTAGCCGTTTTCGAGGCGATCACCGGACATAAGCGCCACGTACGCCAACAGAGGATCAACTCGCCGAGACAACGCCAGTGCAAAGAACCAACAAAACCGCAAGTTAACGCCTAGGTATATTATTTCTTTGTTTGTTATTAGTTGTAACTTCAAAGCCATATTTTTCTTTGTCCTTTGTTTAGATTTCAATAATTTCAATAACTAAATAACGTTTCAAGGGGGTCCCATTTACCTTATATTTTATTACTGCTTTGTTCATTTTTTTTCATTATTAAGGAATATATTTTATGTCATTACGTTGCAAATTGTTTCAAAGGAAACTATTGTTAAAGTGAAACCAATATATTTCATTCATATCAGGTAGTCAGTGTGTTTGTCCTATATAAAATAAAACTATTACTAATAATACTGCTTTTTTTTTCTTAAGTAAGTATTAGGTACCATCTTTAGCAAAATAAATGCGAATTTAATCTTCAATTATTAATGCAATCGAAGCTACAGCACACTGAATAGTAATTAAAAATTATTTGCAAACAATTTTGAATTACGTATTGCTCGGTCCGCAGTACTTATAGTTGCGGTTGCATAAATAATCGAAGATTTGCCGAACTTTTTTTTTGCACTTTATCAGTTATTCACACAGAGTACACAGTAAGCTACTTAATAAATATTCACTAAACTTCCTCGTTTCCTACACTACCTATAGTTGAACAACAAATTTAGGGTAAGTATATTGTATATTTATAGCAAACAATTACCTTCTATATATCAGGTATTTAGTGAACGTGCATTAATGATACTATCAAAATCATATATGTGTTTTAAAACAACAAAAAAGACAAGAACCTTTCCTCTAAAAAATCATGATAGAACAAAGGTGGATGAAAAATTGCGACAATATTAATATTACCAATATTGATGGAGATTGAGGCACAATGAAACTTATTGTATTAAGGTATTTGTAAAACTCTCTCTTGGCCAAATTTCCGTGGACGCTAGTGTATACTCAAACGCCGTTATAGCATAAAAGGAGAACAAACAGAGAAGCAGGCGCGGATGTTTACTACCTGCGCTTACCAGCGATTTAATTAAAACGCGCAAAAACAGCATTAAATTGGCGTTGACACCTACGTCATCTAACTTCTGCTGTTAATGACCATCTTGTTGTTGCTGTTATTTTGCATAAAATACAATTTCTTTGTAATGGGAATTACCGATTTAAGTGAAACATATTTGTATATATAAAGGAACATGATCAACAACATGTAATACAACATATAGTTTTCGTTTATGTTCAAACGGAATCCTTTTCCTGCAATTTTATTAATTGCCGTATATAGGATTTTTTCCGTGATTACGTAACAGAAATGAAAAGTGGAACTTATAAGTTGGAACTGTCTTAATTAAATATATTCCAAGCGGAAATGAAACGCCTATCCAATCTCACCTCGATTTACCTCAAACGTGAAAACTAATTAATCGACCACATTGATCTATGCCAGCGAATTTTCCGTGTAAGTAAAGCAGGATATCAAAATACCGAGTATTTACAGTAAGTATTGTTGTATAATTGTTATAATTAATCCCAAAACTATCCGTGATAAATAAGTTGTTTTTTTCTTTTCAATTTTACACTGACAAGGGAACACCGGCGGGTGCCCCCTCCGATTTCGATGAAACTTAACAGCTCAAAAGAGTACCTTAAAATAAGAGACACGTATTTTTTTCTATCGGCGTATCCGCACGATTTTGGCGTACAGCCCCCTCCAAAGTTTGGACGATTTTTCAATTTTTGCAAATATTTCCTAAATTGTAACAGATATTAAATTTTCTTCTTAACATAATTTGCGGCATATTGCATGGCCCTAAGGGTGGCGTCGTCCGTATTGGCAAAAAGTTAATAACAGGGGACGGGGTACCCCGTACTCCCCATTTTTTTTATATTTTTCTTTTTTTTATTCATCAAAAGAAGGCCGATTTTACATAGAATACGATGATGTATAACAAGTTTAGAAAATTAATAATTGTAAAAATAGAAAAATAATAATAAACTTCAAATTAATAACTTGTCTAATTGATATAAATCAAATGAGCTATAACAGAAATAAGTTTTTATCCTTAACATAATTTCCAGCATAATACATGGTTCTTAGGTAGATATCTTCATAAAAAGCTAAAAGGGGACGGGGTACCCCATACCCCCGCATTTTTTATCTGGTAAGCTCACTTCAAATCATTTCAAAACCTGGCTAACGGATGTTTTCCTCTCGAATACCGGGCCAAAGAGTGTCCTTTTGATTGATTCTTGGAGTGGGCATTGTGTTGCCGAACTTCAGCAATTAGTGCCAAAAGACAAAACTATGAACATTTTAAATATACCAAAACAAACGACAGCGATGGTACAATCTCTAGATGTATATGGTTTTGGACTGTGGAAAAATTTTGTTAGAACTTTTTCGGATATAGTGATTGCAACTTAATAATCAGTTTTCTTCCCCAAGATTTTTCGACGTATTCAAGTACTCGTGGTATAAGAGCGGATACGTTGAGGAAAGACCTGGGGCCTGTTGCATAAAAGTACAATTACAATTTACAGGTGATACTTTTGTTACAATCTGTCAAAATTTGACTTACGGGCGTTGCAAAAATATATATATATGTCAAATTTTGACAGATTGTAACAAAAGTATCACCTGTAAATTGTAATTGTACTTTTATGCAACAGGCCCCAGGGCCCTTTAAAAATCCTGTAGAGTTTTGTTTTAACAAAGATGCGCAGTCTACACACCTTGTGTAGTAATTTGCAATAAACCAGCTATTGTGCGGTGTTCATGGTGCAAACAAAATCTGTGTTTTAAAACACTTTTACAACACACTATCACTACCGTAATACTTACATAGCTTAATTACTGTATGTATATTAATCTTGTTCGCTATTGCAATAACATATATAGCAACAATCGCATTACAGTATGTCATGTATTTAAACATTTATAAGCATTAATAATGTTTTTATAATTCTGTTCTATTGTTTCTGAAATGTTATAATCGTGTACAAACACATTAGTTAGTATTTATGCTCCATTGAATACTATCATTGTAACACCTACATTGCACGAAAAAATTGAAATAAATTAAAAAATATATATGTATGTATTATTTAATCCTTCGTCCTGTGTAGAAAATTTGTTCATATATACGCACTAAAGATTATGGTATTCTAAGAATGAATAACATTTTTATTAAGGAAATATATAAAATGCAGTCACTAACTGCAGTTGATAAAACGATTTATATTGCTACCACCGATAAAAGTTCGTATAGTATATAGTATAAAAGATTTAGTAGGCATAGAAAGGTTTTACAATAGCTTGTCGAGTAGATACAATTCTAAATTAGAAATATTTAAGTAAGGAGAGCAGCGGAGTAACGATAACAAATAATTGTTGTTAATGTACTATATTATTATTATTAACAATTATTTTTATTATTAATCCTCCAATTTATATACATTGCTTTCTATGTAATAAGCGATCTTTTTTTGATGAATAATGAAATAAACTTATTATAAAAAAAATGCGGAGGTATGGGGTATCCCCGTTATTAGTTTTTATGAAGATATCTCTTGAGACCATGTATTATGCTGGAAATTATGTTAAGGATAAAAACTTTATTTCTGTATAGTTCATTTGATTTATATCAATAGACAAGTTTATTAATTTTGAAGCTTTATTATTATTTTTCTATTTTTTACAATTATTAATTTTCTAAAACTTGTTATAACATCATCGTATTCTATGTAAAATCGGCCTTCTTTTGATGAATAAGAAAAAGAAAAAATGTAAAAAAATGGGGCGTACGGGGTACCCCGTCCCCCGTTATTAACTTTTTGCGAATACGGACGACACCGCCCTTAGGGTCATGCAATATGTTGCAAATTATGTTAAGAAGAAAATTTAATATCTGTTATAATTTAGGAAAATATTGCAAAAATTGCAAAATCGTCCAAACTTTGGAGGGGGCTGTACCCCAAAATCGTGCGGATACGCCGATAAAAAAAAATACGTGTCTCTTATTTTAAGGTACTCTTTCGATCTGTTAAGTTTCACCGAAATCGGAGGGGGATACCCGCCGGCGTTCCCTTGTGAGAGAAATATCCTTTTCATTTAAAAGGAATTGCATTAAACCCAAAAGTTTTTGCGTTTTCTATATGACCACCATGATTTGGTGTTTCAAAAATCAAAACTAAAAGGTGCATACCATTTAATTACGGTGACTTTTCGTCGAAAAGCATGTACTTAAGAAGAAAATAGTTTTCCGGCAAAACAGCACGCTACTTTCATTTAAAATAAACACTTTTCTGAGAAAAGATATTCTTTTCGTTGAACATGATAAAAACCAAGTTATAAAACTTTTCATTTAATGCAATCTCTTTCCTCAGTGTAATTTTTAGAAAGAATCATTCTTTACGAATCATCATTGTGTAATTGTGTTATCCAACTACATGAAAAAATAAAGGTTAAGCGTTTTTGTAATTTTTTTCTAAATGTTTATTTTAGGAAGTTATCGTCATTTCTATGTATGTACACTTACAGAAGACTATTTCCCTTCATGTTTTTGGAATTAAATTTAATTTCGCATTGTATTTCAATTAAAAATAGTTTTTTAAATTAAAATATAAAAAAAAGTTATGGCAAAAAAGTTCGTGCTTTCTTGGTCATCTCGTAAATATAAATTACTTTTTCACGTCTTGGCAAATCAATGTGTTTATGATTGCCAATCTATGCAAATGATTATAAACAAAACTTTAAAAATAAAATTATCACTGCCTCTATACAAAAGTGTGATCAGCTCGCTAAAGTGCATTAGCGTCGTAGAAAGAAAGCGTCTAGTTCCATTTGTTACAGCTGCAGTCAGTTACCAAACACATATTTTTAAAGATAATTACGACGTATCCAGAATGGCCGTTTTTGTACTAAATATACTGAACGTCTTAACAATAAAATCAGATTGTGACTCGAAATCCAAAGTGCTGGTTTAGATATGCTAAAAACTAAGTGCCCCCACGTAAAATTCTCACTAGCCACCACTGTATTATTTACTAGTAAATTACGCAGTATAAATAATGCAAAGGCATCGTCTGGGATCGATTTTAACGTTTTAAAAAACGACACAAATCCTCAGAGCATTATCGTTTCGTTGATCATACGTTCACAGTACGTAAACGATTTGTATTGGATTAGCAAAGGCCCGCTCGGAATGTTCCCATTGGGACACGTCACCGGGAAGCTATTTGGAGACTAATTCATTCCCAAATAATCACGGCAGTAATATCCGTCTATCAGGGACATATACATACATAGATAGATATAGAAGCGCGTTTTATTTCACAGATTGAATATTTGGATTTGTTTTTGAAGCTGGTCCTAAATTTAAACGACACTAGAATGTGATACGTAAATATTTACTACAGACAAATAGTGCGTCTTGTTTTAGAGATAATGTTTGCGCCGTTGCATGTCGTGATAACCGTGTCTTGAATGAGATTTAATAATGAACGAAGTGAAAAAAGTGGTTTGAACTAAGTGTGTATTTCCCGTATTGATAAAAAGGTTTCCTTCGTTTGAAACAATATTTTTTTTTTTAAAAAGAAATTGTAATTTTCAATAATATTATTTTTCTCCTGTTACTTTAATAGAGTCTATATTTCAAATTTCTATGTTCCTAATTACAAGAATTGAAAAATCACAAACTGACAAGGTTACTTTTCTCAGTAAATTGAATACAGAGTCGCTAAAAAGTATGGATACAGTTAAATATTTTCAGAACGGTTTAGCAGAGCTCGTTGAAATTTGGCATACAGTTAGAAGTGTTTAAATTCTATCATCTGAGATTTCTTTCAATTTTCTACAATCATTTATTTTGAAAATACAAGGCTAACTTGATTTTTTTTTTTAAATGGCACGGGTGGTCAAATTTGATATTTTTAAAAAGAGCATTTTTTTCTGAATTCAGTAATGTTAACACATGCCCACCTTTATTTTTATTAAGAGGCAAAAAAAAAATTAATTCTGGAAAAATAAAACTAACTTAGCTTTGAAAATGCTGTTATTGACGATGTGTCACTTGCATATTCGCCAAAAATTAACTTGTGTGCAATAATTTGTTTAACAATGCATAGTTAAGCGAAACTGAGCGTATAGAAATTCTCAATAATGGTTGGTTTATGGCGACAGAAAACGAAGTTGTGCTCAAGTAGTGACTCTTTTTTAATGAAATTATCCAAAACCGGGAACCGATCTCCAGGACGACGGTTTTCAAAAACTTACAAAGATTTTCAAGAACTGGTAAGCGTTAAAGACGTGCAAGACCTGGGGCGACCTCGAATTATTACCAACGAAGAAAATTCTTTGAATGTTATGTTGGATGTGGTAGAAAATCAAAAAATTCAGTAAAACAGTTGGCGTTGGAACCACAACATGAGTAGAGGATCCATACAAAAAATAATGAAAACGCGAAAAATATCATCCTTATAAAATTCACTTCGCTACAAGAATTAAGTGACGACGATTTTGACCGCAGAACCGAATTTTGCGAAACTATGATGCACAGAATACATCAGGATGGTAACTTTCTTAATCGAGTTCTCTTCTCTGATGAGTCTAAATGGATATGTTAACCGCCATAACTGTCGATATTGGTCTGACATAAATCCGCATTGGATAGAGCAGGTTCATATGCAGCATCGACAGAAAATTAATGTTTGGTGTGGTATTATTGGTCGAAATATCGTAGGTCCTTTTTTCATTAACGGCAATTTAACGTCTGAAAGATATTTGCAACTTTTACAACAACATATTGTTCCACGACTTAGGGAAATATTTCCAAACCACGGCAATCGAAATCGTATACCAACAGAAACCATTTGGTTTCAACAAGACGGAGCACCGCCGCATTTTGGTCGTCAAGTGCGCGAATATTTGGATGAAACATTTCACGGTAGATGGATAGGGCGAAGGGGGGCTATTGAATGGCCAGCTACTAGGTCTCCTGATCTGACCCCACTTGATTTTTTCCTGTGAGGTCATGTAAAAATCGCGTGTATGTCAACAGGCCATTACAAATCGAAGATCTACAATAACGTATAAGAAACGAAATTGCCAGTATTTCTCCAAATATTTTGATTGATTCTTTGTAAAATTTTGCTCAACGTGTTCATTATTGCCATCAGGAGGTAAATGGAAATCATTTTGAACATCTTTTGTAACATAAAAATTATGTAATTTCTTGTTTGAGCTTCTTTTTATTAAAATCTGTTCTGTTTCAGTTAAATGTATTATTTTTACAATTATTATTAACTATTATTATTTATTTTTTGGTCAAACTTCACACAGCAAAGAAGTAACGATAGATAAAGATAACATTTTCAAGGTTAACAAAATTTTTCATTTTTCAAAATTTTACTAGTTCGAATTTTTTTTTTTAAGTTTCGATTAAAATAAGATATGGATGTGTTACATCACAGAACGCAGAAAAAAATTCTCTTTTCAAAAATATTAAATTTCACCCTTCGTGTCATTTAAAAAAAAATCAAGTTAGCCTTGTATCCCCAGAACAAATAAAGATAGAAATTTGAAGAACATCTTCAAAACGATAGAATTTAAATACTTTTAACCATGTACCAAATTTCAACAAGTTTTATTCAATAGTTTTCATAATATTTAACTGTATCCATACTTTTTAGCGACCCTGTATATGTAAAAAAAAAGATAATGAAGATAAAGAAAAGAAATGAATCAGTTTAATAAACTATACACCGTTCCAATTGCCTATACAGAGTTTATGTAAACATCGTTACAGAGTTTCATAACAAATACCAATAAACACATTGCATTCATTCGCATATTAATAATCATCTTCAGTGTGACAATCTCTCTAAATCACGCGACATAATTACGAGACAGCAAGATCTCAATCAAGCCACTAAACAGTAGGAGTTTAATACTTACGTTGTATCCCTGTTGATGGACGTACGATCCTTCCCTGCAAAGGAAACAAGAACAAAGGTTAGTCAAGTACGCAGTAACTATGTATACTTCGGTCTGAGATGGCATTATTATCATTATCGTCATCATCATTACCATTACGGCTTTGGTAGTATATATGGAGGTAGCACGCGGTCTGCTGTCCGCTGACACCTGTTGAGAGGTGGCAACGGAACACCTGCAGCCAGATGGCCGGGCACCACCGAAGAAGCAGTTGGCGCTGTTTAGCGCGGCTTCTGGCACGTGCTCGCCTCATCTGATGTCAGCGACGTATCGGTTGATTATTTAGGAGGAATTATTACACAAGTTTTGTACCATTAATTGAGTCAATAAGGTAAGGAAAGATGTTTTGAAAGTGATGTACGGTTATACAGGAGGTTGATTCAAATTAAGTGCCCACCATTGCTATATCTGTTATTATTGATTCTAGAGAGTAGGTAAAATTAGCAAAGTATTAGGGTTTTTAACGCTGATTAATATGCAATATACGAAAAAACAATTTAATGACGCATTTCCAAGAAATGTTGACATTTATGTTTTTTTTTTTTTTTTAATTGAACAGCCTGTATATTATTTGATTTCTTTTTTCTTGGTTTTTAGGTCTTTAATATTAAAACATGAATGAATACGATGACGACGTTTCGCTTTATTTAAAAGCTTTTTCAAGTAGATATATAAATAAATGTAGAAATTGTAAATTATAAATAAAATGTTTTTATTTAATAAATGACAAATTGTTTTGTTTGCTATGATTTTGAATATATTATTATGTTTTATTTAAAGATTGCATTTTAAAATAGGTTGTTTTGATTATTTGTTTTTAAATTTTGTAATTAAATAGTTCTTTACAAATATTTTATTTAGTTATAAAATTAAATTATATAATTTTGTGAAATATTGTATATCGGTTTTATCATTGACTGCATTTTTATGTTTATAAATTTGAATTATTTCATGTATATTACGTGTTTTTAAATTTTGTTCTTTGTTTAAAATTGTTACGTTGTTGAAATCAAAGGTATGATTTTGAGTTATTTCATGTTTTTTTTTAAGCTGTAAGATTTTTATTGTATTTGTGTCCTTTTATTCTATTTTCCAAATATTGCATGGTTTCACTATATATACACCATACATTTTGACAGTCTTTTTATAAACTATGTGTGATGTTTTACTTTTTCAATTTTTGATTTTAATTTTGAATAGATTTGGTTTTGTAGTTTGTTTGTGTTTTGATAGGCAATTTTGTAATTGATATGGTTTGAAAATTTGATTTATTTTTTCGGATAAATGTTACATAAGGATTTTATGAATTTTGTAATTGTTTGAGTATTATTTATTTTTGTTGATTTATTATAAAAAAGAAAGATTCTTTGTTTGAATATTTTGTTTATAAGAGAATTTGGATAATTATTTTGTTCTAGAATATTTTTTGCTTTGTTAATAGTATCTGATCGAAAAACTGGACTTGTTAATTTTATTGCTCTATCAGCTAAACTAATAATAACACTAACTTTTTGAGATAAAGGTTGTGAAGACTTAAAATTTAGATAACGTCCAGACCATGTTGGTTTAGTATACCATTGAGTTAAAATTTTGTCATCATTGTTGATGAGTTTGAGGTCTAAAAAGGTAATGCTATTGTTTTCTTCGATTTCAATTGTAAATTTTAATCTTGGATGAAAGGAATTAAAATTTTCAAGTAAAACTGGTATATTTTTTTCTTCTAACGCGGTTATGCAATCATCTACATATCTTTTGCAAAAAATTATTTCGAAATTTATTTTATTTAAAATTTTTTCTTCTATATACTCTAAAACAATTTGTGCAATGATACTAGAAATTGGTGAACCCATTGCACATCCAAAAATTTGTTTGTAAAATTTATTTTTGTATTGGAAGTATGTTTGTGTTAGTGTTAATTCTACTGCATTAATGAATTCTGTGATAGGTATATTTGTAAAATTTTCAATTAATTGCCATTTTTTATGTATAATTTGTTTTGCTAGGTCTAATGATGTATTGGTGTATAGCAAATAAATAAAAAAAAAAATTAAATAAAGCGAAACGTCGTCGTCGTATTCATTCATGTTTTAATATTAAAGACCTAAAAACCAAGAAAAAAGAAATCAAATATTATATATACATGGTCAAGATTTAAAGCTTTAAAAAAAAACCAGTATATTGTGAAAAAAATTAAAGATATTTTAATTTACGATGAAAAGTATCAATACAATATTTTCTTAAAACAAATAATAAAGAAATTATGATGGTTTTTATTTTGTAAAATATAGAGCAGTATAAAGAATTAACTTTTAATAAAACAGATACATGTCTTTGTGGTTGATGTTTATTTTAATACATTACATATTAAAATAATGTCGTTGAAATTAAAATGAAAAGGAAAAAGTAAATGCATAATTCATAAATACTGCTCAAAGGTATCACATTCATTCTCAATACATTTTCGTGCCTGCTTGAGTACACTCTGGGTAGCTCTTAAGATTGTCCTTCCATCCAATTGGCGGAAAACCTTCCTAACCTTACTTTGCAATTCGTTCACGTTGTTGTACCGGGTTCTGTATAGCTGATTTTTTAAATATCCCCAAAGAAGAAAGTCTAAAGGTGAAAGGTTAGGAGAGCGTGCTGGCCATCGAATTGGCCCATTTGTACCAATCCACTTATCGGCAAAGATGATGTCCAGATAGTTGTGAACTATGCGGCAGTTGTGTGTCGGAGCACCGTCCTGCTGCAAGTACAAATTTTGGCGCATGAAGTAATTGACGTTATCAAGGAAATCCTCTATAACGGCACGAATAAATTCCAGATCAATGTACCATTGTAGAACACTAGACCAACGACTGTCGAACCAATTAATCCGCACTAGACATTAAAACTAAATCGAACTTGTGCAGCATGTTGACGCATTATTAATAAATTTCCTTGCGACCAGTAATGTTCATTCTTCTTGTTAAACATTCCTCTATTGGAGAAATTTGTTTCATCACTCCATAAAATACATCGTGCTCCATTCAAATTTTCATCACAAAAATTAATAAACCATTCACGGAAAGCCAACCTCCTGTTCGAATCTCCTGGTTGTAATGTTTGTGAGGTTCGGTACTTAAATGGGATATACTTATGCTTTTTTAAAATTCTCTGAACTGACGCGTAACTTAAACCCAATTCCTTAGTAGCATCTCTAATGGAAAATTCGTGATGGGCTTCAAAATATGCTAACACTGTATTTTCTACCTCCTCATTGATAATGATTTTTTCTTTGTTCTTTTCTTCTTAAATAAGGAATCATTTGCCTAAATCGTCTGTAAAGTTTTCGAAAGTAATGTCGATCTAGCCGCTGTCGTAAAGGATACTGTTCTGCATAATATTCGATAGTCTTTATTGAATTTTTGCCGCATACAATGTATGCTTCGAGCATATCGCATTTCTCCAAATGAGAAAATACACGGTGAGGTATTATCTAATACTTAGAAGTAAATATAATGAAAACTGTTCAAGCTACTAATGATAATAATGTAATAATAACAATTAGAAGTAAAGAACACAACACAAAAATGAAACAACCAAGTTTTTTTTAATGATTAAACGTGTAAAAGATTTAAGCTCAGTGCGTTTTAGACAATTTCAAACAACATGCTATTTGTTTTGGCTTAAAGTGAAAGAAGTCTACTATAAATTTTTCATATATCTTTGGCATCAAATAAAAACCACCATAACTTCTTTATTATTCGTTTTAAGACATATTAACACTTTTACATCACAAATTAAAATATCTTTCATTTTTTTAACAATATACAGGGTGTTCAATTTAAAAAAATATATAAATTTCAAAATTTCTCGAAAATACGTCATGCAATTGTTTTTTTTGTATACTGCATATTAATCAGCGTTAAAAACACCAATACTTTGCTAATTTAACCTACTTTTTAGAATCAATACTAACAGAGATAGCAATGGTACGCACTTAATTTGAATCAGCCTGTATATCACAAATTATGTTTTTTTTTTTTGTACAAATTGGTCTTTATCGTAAATTATAATTGATTGATTCCAACCACTACAAAATCGTGTGTTGTTGAGAAAGTACCTTTATACTAACTAGGGTATTCACATATGAAAACTGCAACTACTAAGGACAATTTATAGAATTTATTTTAACTATTGTAAAAAATAAATGTTTGTTTCGTTAGATTACTCATTTACTTAACTTCAGAAATCTTAAATAGGATTTGTGTTTTACTTACACACTACTACAAACAGTCATAAAGATAACATTCTTTAAAATCATCCAACTAGAAAATCCTTTGTTTCGTAGATTATATTCTGTATTAAATTTTTGCTAATTTGCCAGCTAAACCATATTAATAAATTGAAATTTTTGCAAAACACAAGAAAGAAAAACGTTTCTAAATGGTAATCTGCAATATTTTTATATTGAAACATGTTTTCAGATGATTTTATTTTTTCTTTTTTTTTGATCATATGGAAAATAAATATTTTTTTATCTTTGTTTTTCTCCTAGACCTAGACGAACGAAAACTAAACGAAAAACAATTATATAATTGAAAAAATCTGCTCAAGGTAACAAAAATCTATGTATAAATTATTTGGGTTTTAACAATCTATTTTTGTCATAGAGTAAACATTACGTTGTTATGCAAGTTCGCATATATTTTTTTATATAATTTTTAGAAGGTTGATATTTCCAAACGATATAGTTTTAAATACGTCACGTTTTCAAAAAGAAATGAAACACAAAGTAATGTACGAGTATGTAGACATTCTATCTGTAAGCAAACCGTTGAAAAAAACTGATTGTGAGCTTCTAACTCCAATGCATTAAAATTGTTTTGCAAATACCACTGACGAGGCAGATATAAACGATGTGTTTTCAAGTAATCTGACGTATGCTTCTTCTAATGAACCACATCTAATTATTCAATCAGATCTCAATGAATTGATATAGGATTTTGGGTTTACCCAAAGAAAAATCTCGATTAAAAGAATGGAATCTTTTACATCCCACTACAAGAGTATCTGTATTGAAGAATTGTAACGAAAAATTCAGTTCTCGGAAGTTTCACCTAGACTTGTTTCGATTAAAATGGCCGATCCAAAATTTCCATTCGTTTTGGATAAGGCAGTAAACTGGGATTCGAATAATGAGAAGACTACTGTATTTATAAATACAAATCGTTTTTTTTGAAAAATTTGAATTATTTCATAAGTATCCCACACGGTTTAAACACATTTTACATCCTGGCTAATATAGAACTACAAAATATGAAAAATCATTTTTTAGTGTTGGCTGTAGATTCTACAATGCGTTTACAGACGAGATAAAATCTGCAAGCACTATTAAACAATTTAAACGTAAATTAAAAGATATGTTAATTGGCAAATGCTGCTACACACTGGATGAATCCTTTTCCTAATTTTTGTGATTCTGCTTTTTCTTTTTTTTTTTTGATGTTTTTGTTTTTGTAAACATGTATTTTTATATACAGGGTGTTATGTAAACATGCGGCAAAAATTCAAGCGGTTATTCCTTGGCTTATTCTAAGAATATTTTGTCCTATGATGATTTTTGAAAAACCCCTTTGTTTGAAAGATACAAGGCGAACAAAATTTGTGACAATCATATTCGATATTCGCTGAAATTATTAATGTAAATAAAAGTATGGTGTACGCCAAGGAGTTTATCAAGTACAAAAAAATGTTTACAATGCGTTGCTATTTTTTCGATCTCGATCACATGAAACGGCTGTTTTATCTAGTAGTGGATTTCATTTGAATTCGTCTCATGGGTCGCATTTGTTTAAATTGAGTGACGTTTGGCTGTTTGACTTGTCTTTAATAGTTAGTGAAATCCGCTATCATGATGTATACGAACGCCGAGATGCCTGACATGCATTTCATGTATGGACTTGCTGATAGCAACTCATTAGAAGCTAGACGATTGTACATTGAACGATTTCCTGTCCGTAATGTCCCCGACCGAAGAATCTTCGAAAACATTCATAGACGTCTTCGTGAAACAGGTTCAATGAAACGAAGTGGAGGGCCAGGAAGATTAATGACTGCAAGAACGGTACAATTGGAACAGAATGTGCTGATGGAGATGATAGAGGAAGATCCTGGTAGTTCTACGCGAAAAAATGCAAATACTTTGAATGTAAGTCATTGGACAATTTGGAAAAATTTTAAGGACAATTTGTTGTATCCATACCACATTCAACGCGTTCAGGCACTACTACCTGCTGATTTTCCTCCACGTATTGCATTATGTCAATGGATATTACAAACATTAGTTCGCATCCCTCCATTCCTGACACAGATTCTTTTTACCGATGAAGCCAGTTTCTCAAGAAATGCAATAAGGAATTTTCATAATAGCCACGTGTGGCTAGATGAAAATCCGCATGAGGTATTTGAAGATCGTTTTCAACATCAGTTCTCGTTGAATGTTTGGGTTGGAATTGTGGGTGACTATCCAATTGGATCGGTATTTCTACCAGGAAGACTTATTGGCGTGGTGTACCGCATTTTTTGGGAAGCAACGCTACTTGAGTTTCTAGAGCATCTACCATACGCGACAAGAATTGCAATGTGGTTTATGCACGATGGTGCACCACTACATGTCAGTTTGGTTGCTCGTAATATTTTAACAGCAGCACACGGAGATCGCTGGATTGGTCGAGGTGGGCCACACGCATGACCTGCTCGATCCCCAGACTTAAACCCCCTAGATTATTTCTTCTGGGGATCTCTGAAGTCAATAGTTCACGCTACTCCTGTGGAGAATTTGGACGATTTGCAAAATCCGATAATTGCTGGGTGTAACTCAATTAGAAACGACCCAGGTGTGTTTGAAAGAGTTCGGCAGTCAATGACGAGAAGATTGAATGCTTGTATCCAGGCTGGAGGAAGCCATTTCGAACATTTATTGTAGATTGAGCAACTTTACATGTACTTTTTGATAATAAAATGTTGTTACTATCGCAAATCTTGTTCGTCCAAAAGGGTTTTTTTTCAAAAATCATCATAGGACAAAATATTCTTAGAATAGGCCAAGGAATAACCCCTTGAATTTTTACCGCGTGTTTATCTAACATGCTGTATATATACACATATAATATTTGTCTTGACTATACATGTATTTTGTTGCCGGTTGTTTGAGATTTTTATACGATATTTTTTTTTTCTGTACATTGGCAAATAAACTTTATCTATCTGTCTACCTAGATTTGCGGAAAAAGGAAGTCATAAATATAATAATAATAATAATAATAAAAAACACAAGAAAAACGTCAAAAAAGGAAACAAAGGAACAACTTCTTACAAAACTAAGTATTTGAGTAATATAACTTAAATATTTGCAAAAAAATCTCCCAAACAATAACAGTTTTTGTTTAGTAATAAATTTTTGACAGAATTTTTGATTTTAAAAAATTGCTGTATTTCTTTAATATTATTGAGCAGTACATTGTATAGTCTACATCCAATAAAAACTCAATACTTTTTTGAAATATTGCAGTTTTATGAGCTGGTGGAAGTAAGTAATTGTCTAATCTAGTATTATAAGTATGATTAACTGAATTACAAAATTGATCAAAATTTCTATATACAAAACATAATGTTTCCAATATATCAGATATCGTAAATGTTAATATTTGATGTGTTTTAAAAAATTGGTTAACACGAATCACTGGTTTTAGTCCGTAGATTATTCGTAAGGCACGTTTTTGAAGAATAAAAATCCTTTGTGCTGCACTGGATGCACCCCAGTAAAGAACACCATACTTCAGTCTAGAATAAAAATCTGAATAGTACACCGTTTTCAATACATCCATACTACAACTCTGTTTTAGATGGTACAACGAATAATTTATCCGTGCTAAATTCTTGTTAAGAAAGTCAACATGGGTTTTCCAAACTTAGGTAGTTTCAAAAATTAGGCCAAGTATCTTAGTTGTGTCACTTACTGGTATAGAGAAATTTAGCAATTGCAATGAAGATATATTTTGATTGATGTTGTTTTTGGTTTTAAATAGTACTAGATTTGTTTTATCTTTGTTGATTACAATTTTATTTAAAGAGGCCCATTTATTGAACGAGATAAAGTGTGATTCTATTTTTTGAAATACTATGTTGCTGTTATTAGAAGTGGTGACAATGTTTATATCAGCCGCATATAAGATTATATTGTTTGCGTTTTACATATTTAGAAGTCATTGATGAATATTAAAAAGAAAGTTGGGCCTAAAACAGATCCCTGCGGTATACCAACTTCCATTTTTACTGGTTTTAATTTTACATTTTTACAAGCCACCTTTTGGGAACGATCAGATAAGTAACTTATAAACCATTTTTTCGCAAGTCCTCTTACACCATATTTCTCCAACTTATATAGTAAAATTGAGTGATTAACGCAATCAAAGGCCTTTGTTAAATCGATTGATAAATTTGCACACACGTGAGATTTGTCTAAGGAAGAATAAATTAATGTGACTATGTTATTTAAAGCTGTGTTGGTGCTCTTATTAGGCAAAAACCCATGTTGACTGGAACTAAATATGTTGTTAGTTAGAAAATAGTCAATCAATTTGTTGTTAACTACGGACTTATATATTTTGGCGAATACATTAAGCAAGCTGATTGATCTATAGTCATTTAAGTTATTGCTGTTGCCTCGTTTCTTAAAAACAGGTTTGATTACAGCAACTTTTAATTCGGAAGGGAAAATGCCTTTCTCTAAAGAAAAAATTATCAAATAAGTAAGTACAGACAAAAAATAATCGTAGCTACTTTTAACAATAGCAGTATTAATGCCATCATCGCCTGGAGAAGCCGCTCTCTTCAATTTTTTTATTATGTTGACTAAATCAGCGTCAATAACAGGAGATAGAAAACAAGATTTATCGACATTGGATATATATTTATCAAATTCATGGAATTCGATGACTATAAACTCCACCATTTTCTAATTTCTTCCGGAGTTAAATTAATATTTTTAATAAAACGAAACTCCTAGAGAAGAGCATCATTACTAGAAGAATCCCTAAAAGAAACCAGTCAGCTTTCCCACACAGAAATCCCCGCTTACGGGAACTCGAGACATTCGCTCTCATTCTCAACGCGATAAGGAGGGGTTCCCAATTAGTTCAGGTAAAGGCATACCGCCGTTATACTTACTTATGCGTATGTATGTATGCCCCGGTAACGCAAGCAGTGTCAACAACCCGGGCGAACATCAGCGAGCCTGCACGGACGGAAGTGAGCCCAGGACAGACGCAGGACTGTTGCGTTTAGATGCGGGGAGAATAGAGGACGACATCGCGTTTACAGTGTAAATACGGTATATACGTCCGTCTCTGTCGGCCGTGCGACGATGTGGAGTAACGAAGGGCAACAATCGGAAACAAAGGTTGACCGACTAGTTCGCAAGGTTAGGCATCGGAACAGCCAACTAGAAATGATCGTAGTGGCGGCCGGTTATTGTGGCATCACAGTGAATGTTCTCTGGCTCTTTTTAACTGTTTAAAGAGGCCAGTCGGTGTGGATTTAAATGTTGATTTGTTTTTTATTTACATTTTCGTTTGTAATTTTAATATTTAGGACTGAAAAAAATACGTAAAAATTGATTGGATTTTTCTTTTTTTGGTCCATATCAATAATAATAATTAAAAGAAAAATGTTTATGCTTTTATAAACTGTAAATATGTAAAAAATTACACGAAATATAATCAAATTTTTGTTTGGTTATTTCCAAAATCAGTATTTTTAGTTTAAATATATTTCTTTTTGTATTATGCAAAGCTTGTATTATAAAAAGTGTTTTATTTGAATTTGGTTAAATATGGAAAATGTAATCAAAAAATTCTTTAACGAAGAACTTTTATAAAACTCTTATAAAAGATGTCCATATTTTATAGAAGTTAATAACACTATAAAATCTCTTCTTCAAATATTTTCTGTTGAAGATGTTTCTGTACCTGATGAGTACTAAAAGCGTCAAACTCCAAAATAGTTGGTTTGATCCTACACTCAGAAAAGTACCTGCATTGAGCTAACCAAAATTTAGTTAATTTAACAATGCTGTTTGTTTATATATGGCGAATCAAACTTTTTTGCTGCACACTGTAAAAAAAGTTGCAGTAAAATTACATGTAAAATCGTTGGTAACAAAGTTGCCTACAATTTTACAGGTAAATTTGCTTCATAAGGTAAAATTTCTACCATCTAGTAAATTTCACATGCTGATGTGTTTTTCAAAGATTGTACTGTAAAATTCGTATGTAATATTTATATGAACTCTATATTTACCGAACACTGAAGTAATTTTCATACGTATTTTTATAAAGAGAGCAAGCAACTTACCTAATTCTTTTATAGCACCTAAATAGGTCATACTGAATCGCTCAACCAGGGATCAAGAATGAACACGCTTACGCGAAACCTACGATTGTTTGTGACGTACATGATATCATTGAGCCAATAATAAGTTCGACAAACGAATAGAATTACCTACGCGCACAGATAAATAAACCAATAACCAATCACATTGCGGCGTATGAATTTCGTATTTTCCATGATATCTATAGTTTTACCCTAAAATTCAAGTAAAAACAAATAAATATAAAAAAAATCCTCATATTTTTACAGCAAAATTAATAGTTCACTAGTAAAATTACTTTTAAAGTGCACTAAATACCCCAAAAAAAATGTCAATTTTACACTTTTAAGTAAACTTTGAGAGTAAATACAAAATTGTACATGTTTTTCCTGTATTTTCCTTTTGAATTTTTGTTACATCTTAAACTTACATGAAAAAGCTATAAATTTTAACGAAATTTCTTTTTCCATGTTAAATATCCTAGAAAAAAACATGTAAAACAAAATTTACATGATTTATTGTGGTAAATTCACAACGTTGTTACATGTAATATTCCTGATTACATGGCAAAATTACTGTAATTTTTTACAGTGCAGGAACGAAAAAAAAATAGTTAGGTATTTATTGTTAATACAATAAATTTATATTATTATAGTAATCCTATAGCAAGAGTTTAATCCGGCCCTTTGAAACGTATCACGTGAAAAATAATCGTTGTAATAATTTAATTATGATAACCAAAATTTAAGTCAAATTAACCAAGTCCTCTTAGTTAGTTCAAAATATATATTGCGCTTCAATTTATCAATCAGCATTCAATTACAAGCTCATTTAAACGGACTATAATCTTTAATCTTGTTTTAACAACGTACTTATTTGAGGGAGACATGCACCCGCGATATTGTAAACACGCTAAGTGTTTGTTCCGCATATTGGGGGTTGATCAGCAGGATTACTCCGTCGCTGTAATATGCGGTTAAGGAAGTCGCCCTTTCAACGATCACAGCTCCTATTACACATTTATCTGATAAATATACCAGATTAATATGTTATAAACATACTTATCACGCTAGTTGTGCTAAATATGTTGTATTACTGGAATGAAATAGGAGAAAGGCCATTCTAACCGCATTTTTAATTGAATGAAAAAAAAAATAAACATGTTAACTTTCTAGTAATATTAAAGGAACCATTTTCATTGTTACTTGGAACAAGTTGAAACTTAATTTAACTAAATCGATTCAAGCTAAATTCTTTCTTTATAGAACCCGAGAAACCGCTTTGGTTTAACTCAAATTTTGGTCATAATAACCAAAAAAATTCAACAAACAGCATTTTATTAATGCAATATAGTAACTTTTCAGAGTATACTACACAACACACTTAATTCGCTGTTATTAGTTGTATATCTACAAAAATGGCCAATCTCCTTAGTATATAATGAAATTACAATAAAAATAAGCGTGAGTCACATCAGCAACATATTCCATTTAATTAATTCGTCGTTGGAATATATAAATTTTCCAATATCTTAGAAACTGTCACAATGGACTTTCTATTTCTCAGGTATAACTCTCTCAAAGAGCTTTTATGGTATAATAACCGCCCTAAAGTTAAATTTTAAGGGTTTAGTAATGTGTCACCTGTCATGTAATTCTTGACATTTCAGAATTTTACAGTCAACTCAGTAAAATTATTAAAGACGATCGTATAAAAACACATTTCTTAAGGAAAATACGTAAGAAATTGGTGAAGCACAATTTCTTTTATAAAAATTACACAATAACTGGTAAAAATACTTCACTTACAATGGAGATTGTTAGCCAAACGCTAATACTAAAAATTTCTTCTTATTTCTTATCAAAGTAATCTATTTGACAAAATATGTTAAGAAGAAATCAAAAATATTAACGCATTAATATTAATTAATTATGTATCTCCTATAACTATCTTGTTTTCTGGATTTCGTTTTGTCGGACAAATAAAATATTATTATTATATATTATATAGAATCATCGTGAAAAATTATAATTAGAGTAGGCTATGAAACGTAACGTTTTGGGTTGGTACTTTAGCCACTTCCACAAAATGACATTTACTACTTGATATTTTCATTGTAAATAAAGTTTATAACCTCAAAGTAATTTATGTCTAATTATACAAACCAACTTTTCCCCCCATTTTTCTTCAACATATTACCAACTGTTCTGGGAATTTTTAACAAAAAAAAAATAGGATTTTCCAATGACTGCAAGCATATTCTGTTTATTTAAAAAACTGTATGAGGATATCCCCCATCAATTTTGTCTTGGGTAATCCACTGAAAGGAGCTCATGAAAACATTACAACTTAGGCCTCTTTCAGACGATGCGATTAGTTGAGTCCACTAGTTGAACGGGCGGTTGTCAAGGAGTATACTGATATGAACCCACGGAGTCAACTTGTTTTGCTTCGGCGGTTTCAATAGGTCTTCAATGACAATCAGCTAGTTGAGAGTAAACCAAGCAACTTAGTTGAATCAACTGAATCACCTCGAACGCGTTTATAAAGCAATAAATGTTAAACCATATAAAGTTAGATTTCTTCAAACATTAGCAGAATAATACCGGTATAACATAATGGTATTTTTGATGATGTTTTGTTCGTAGCCGTTAATTATGTATAGTTATTCCTTTTTTTCCTTCGTGAGGGTAGCGGCTAATTTATACTGGTGACTTAAAAAGTTAAACAACTCATTTTTTACGTTTCGACAATCTTTATTTTTCTTGTCTTCCTCAGAAATGTATATTTTATAATTTAACTTGTTTTTATTTTTTTTTTTTTTTAAATTATATACCTAGGGACATTCACAAACATTTTAAAAACATATTTAATAATTACATTTCTAAACAATTTTACAAACTGTTAACAAAACTATTTTAAATCAAACTGTCGAAGAAATACTTTTAAACATACGCGAAAGGCTAGCTCATCGCTGAGCTAGATATATAATTAAAAAAAAAAAAAAATAAAAACAAGTTAAATTATAAAATATACATTTCTGAGGAAGACAAGAAAAATAAAGATTGTCGAAACGTAAAAAATGAGTTGTTTAACTTTTTAAGTCACCAGTATAAATTAGCCGCTACCCTCACAAAGGAAAAAAAGGAATAACTATAATGGTATTTTCATAAAATAGATAAGAACTTATACCGAAATCAATACCGCTAGAAACTCTTGCTTATAACTTCAAAATAGCAAAGCAATATATGTAGTACCTATAATCAGGCTAACATACTAAATATATACAAAATTAAAATAAAAAATTGAAAAAACAAAATAAAACATTACATGTTTACATGTATAGTACATAGAAAGAAATACGATGATTTTCTCGTATAATATTTAATAATTACCGCAATTTTCTGAAACTGCTCGTATGCTACAAAACATGATAAAAATAACAAATTAAATTTAATAAAAACTTGTTAAGGAATGAAATTGTTTGCTGTAATATAAATTTAAGTAGATTTTTTTTTTAAATTCAATTAAATTACAACCTGTTCGAAGGTTATTTAATAATGAAAAAGCATCACCTATTCTAAAAATAGCACAACAATTGCATATAGGATAAATTTAATAAAAGCAGTGAACATTTTTGGGCATCAGTGTATGTTAAAAATATCTGATATACACCACCGTTCAAAATTTTAAATTACGTATTATTTCAGATTTTTTCCACAATATTTGTTTTCTTTGTAAACCAGATAAGCGATCAAATGAATATAAGATGCTCTCAAATTTTAATTATATTTTCCCAAACATATCAACACTAGAAATTCCCCTTCACGAATCATAACAGTGCAATCACGTATATTTTTTGTGTCCCCACGTCATTGTAATGCTATGCCCATTCGAAATAGAATATCGGTAAAAGTAATAGCACTACAGTCTACATAATACGAACTTAACTTTATCGATCGAAACCTGAGGGAAGCGACCCATCGTCCTTACAGCTCCCCACCCCTCTCTTAGAACAGCTTTGTGCGCCTTTCGTATAGTTTACCCGAGAGTTATATATATGTATTAACTAGTGACGGCGAGACAGATGTTCTAGCAGCGGAAGGAAGGAGGTGGGAAGAAAAGGAAAAAAAAAAATGAAAAGAAAATAGTTCTATTGTGTCTGACTATTCGCCCCGATAACATGCAGTAGTAGGTTACAAGGGATAACGGCTATTTTAGCTTCATTGTGAGAGAAGAAGGAATTTTAAAATGTTGGGTATTAAATTTGGCGGCTATAATATTAAAATAATTGTTTAAGAATAGTAAAATTAGACATCAGTGATGTGGATACAATATATAAAATAAGAAATTTACATTGAATGACGGACATAAAACCACCATTGCAACTGTTTAAACTAATAATCAAATTTCCCGCCAAAAACATGAAATGAAGGAATTTTTATTTGTTTTTAAATGCATACCAAAAACAAATTGTTGAAGGATTAGAATAACAAGTAATGAATCTGAAACATTGGTTTAAGTTAATAATAAAATTTCTCAATAAAAAATAGTAGATACATTAAACTGTGTGATTGTATAATTATTATCATCAAACCTACAGAAGAATTATGTAGGTAAATAAATACCTATTTTTTATTAATCTTTTTAGTAAGATTTTTGTATTTATTTATATATTAATTATCAGGCATTATTAAAATTGTTCCGATTTGGGAACGCTGGCTTCAAATAGATCAAATAGATTAAAATCACTTACGAACAATAAAGGACTTAAAACATCACTTCGCTGGTTTAAGTAGGTAATGAAATTTCTCAATATTTTTAATCGCCTAATTTTCTATTTAATCTATTTGTTTTCAAATGTGCAGAAAAATTATGTAAGTAAAATAAATATTTTAACCCATTTGAGACCAATTTTTTTTTCGATCTTTTTCTTGCTTCTATTTTTAGTAAAATTTTGTATTTAGACGGTATATTAATTATCAGGTATCATTCAAATTGTTCCCATTTGAGAACGCTAGCTTTAAATAGGTTAAGTTCACTTACAAATAATAAAGGACTCAAAACATCACCTCGTTGGTTTAAATTAATAATGAAATTTCTCATTAAAAGCAGTATTTTCAATCACGTAATCTTCTATTCACTTTCAAACGTGCAGAAAAAAAAATATGTAGGTAAAATAAATATTTTAACCCATTTGTGGCCAAGTTTTTTTTCTATATTTTTTTTGTTTGTTTCTATTTTTAGCAAAATTTTGCATTTAGGCGGTATATTAATTATCAGGTATCATTCAAATTGTTCCCATTTGAGAACGCTGGCTTTAAATAGGTTAAGTACAATTACAAACAATAAAGGACTCAAAACATCACCTCGTTGGTTTAAATTAATAATGAAATTTCTCATTAAAAGCAGTATTTTCAATCACGTAATCTTCTATTTGCTTTCAAACGTGCAGAAAAAAATATGTAGGTAAAATAAATATTTTAACCCATTTGTGGCCAAGTTTTTTTCTATATTTTTTTTTGTTTGTTTCTATTTTTAGCAAAATTTTGTATTTAGGCGGTATATTAATTATCAGGTATCATTCAAACTGTTCCCATTTGAGAACGCTAGCTTTAAATAGGTTAAGTTCACTTACAAATAATAAAGGACTCAAAACATCACCTCGTTGGTTTAAATTAATAATAAAATTTCTCGTTAAAAACAATATTTTCAACCAAGTAATCTTCTATTTGTTTTCAAACGTGCAGAAAAAATAAGTAGGTAAAATAAATATTTTAACCCATTTGTGGCCAAGTTTTTTCTATATTTTTTTTTGTTTGTTTCTATATTTAGCAAAATTTTGTATTTAGGCGGTATATTAATTATCAGGTATCATTTAAATTGTTCCCATTTGAGAACGCTGGCTTTAAATAGGTTAAGTTCACTTACAAACAATAAAGGATTCAAAACATCACCTGGTTGGTTTAAATTAATAATGAAATTTCTCATTAAAAGCAGTATTTTCAATCGCGTAATCTTCTATTTGCTTTCAAACGTGCAGAAAAAAATATGTAGGTAAAATAAATATTTTAACCCATTTGTGGCCAAGTTTTTTTCTATATTTTTTTTTTGTTTGTTTCCATTTTTAGCAAAATTTTGTATTTAGGCGGTATATTAATTATCAGGTATCATTCAAATTGTTTCCATTTGGGAACACTGGCTTTAAATAGGTTAAGTTCAATTACAAATAATAAAGGACTCAAAACACCCCCTTGTTGGATTAAATTAATAATGAAATTGCTCGTTAACAACAGTATTTTTAACTGCGTAATCTTTTATTTGTTTTCAAACGTGCAGAAAAAATATGAAGGTAAATATATATACTTTAAATTCACTTACAAACAATAAAGGACTCAAAATACCCCCTTGTTGGATTAAATTAATAATGAAATTGCTCGTTAAAAACAGTATTTTCAACCGCGTAATCTTCTATTTGTTTTTAAACGTGCAGAAAAAATATGAAGGTAAATATATATACTTTAAATTCACTCACAAACAATAAAGGTCTCAAAACACCACCTCGTTGGTTTAAGTTAATTATCATTTTTTTTCGTTAAAAACAGTGCATTAAGCTACGTTATATAATTCTCTATTTGTTCTTAGACTTGCAGAAAAAAAAATATGTAGGTAAATAAAATATTTAAGTCAACCATACAATTTCCCGCCAAAACATATAATTTCATTTAAGTAATCTGCAAATTGTTCTCATACGCACAGAAAAAAAAATTATGTAGTAAGCAAATAAATGGTTAAGTTCACTTATACAAAGGTTACATAATGTAATTTAAGTAAAGAATTTCAAGGTTGTTGTATCTACGATGAAGCGCTCCAATTAAACACGGCATTACGTATATGCGTTAATACAGTGAATTATTAATGACACTTGCGAATTATTCAAATCTGCATAGGGAGTGACAAACAAAAATTGTAAATTGAAATAAATTCGTTTTTTTTTTAACGCTACATTAGTGTTGATACAAAGATGGCATTTTTCGTATTGTAAGAACGTTGTAGCTTTTTGTAATAATTCTTTATGAGGCATTCAGTTAAGTATTTTTAACACAATATATTGTACAAATTTATTATGAATATTCAACGATAAAAGGATCTTTTCTTCGAAATCTCGAAATTATCGTTTGAAAATTTAAGGTAATTTGTAAAATTTATTGATTCTATTAATGTCAAATGTTTAATGCTATTATCAACGAGAGGTAATTCACTATTTACATTAATCTGGTATTAAAATTGATATGTATGCGAATAGTTATCTATTGTCTTCTAGCAGCAACGGCTTACTGGATACAAACATAATTTTAATTTATAGGTTTGTTCGAACATGTAGTTCGGGAACGGTTCACGATCATGTGAACCAATCAGGCAACGCATTCCAGTTCGCGAGAACTCCAATCTGTTCCCTGATTGGTTCACGTAATCAGGCAGCGTTCGCGAACTGCATGTTCGAACAGCCCTTATCTACCTTTAGCATTTTGATTCTATAGAAAGATAACTTGTAGTTCTAATATCGAGTATTCGACATAAAACAAACTAGTTAACACAGAAAACTGTCAAAATGTGCTTTCGTTGCTTCCTAGTAGGCGTATAGAACAAAAATGGGGAATTTTTGTAATTTACCAGTGATATGTTGGCAGTTAGGAACGCTTTTATTAAAAAAAAAAGTAATATTTTGATAACCGAGTCAACAAAAGCTAATATTTTATGTCGTCAAATTCTAAATTGGTTATATATCCGATAAAATCGAAAACAAAGTGCTAAATTATAGTACAGCCTAATTGAAAATTGTTTTTACCGTAAATCAATTTTCAAAAAAACACCTTTGGTTATTCATGTGCTTAAAGTTACTAATGACTTAGCTGTGGTTATGGATTGTAATCACGCTTTTTTTCTGTTGCTGCTCCTCCACTACAGTAAGGCTTTTGACAGCTTGAATGACATTTTATTGGCTAAATTAAATAAATACTTTCGTGCTAGCGTCTCTGTGCTCCATTGGTTCTTTAAATATTTATGTAACCCTCTGCAATGTGTCAAGCTTGACAATACCTATTCAAGTGAACTTACGATAAACAAGGGTATCCCGCATGATAGCACACTGAGCCCAAATTTGTTTCTTCTGATATGTTTTTTACGGATGCTTCTGCTTCATATATACGTCGATGAAGTGTATGTGCCATTTGCCAGACAATGGATTAATGATAAAGTAATTGTTTTAAACGATAATCTCTGTAAAGGCCGTTTTACACCTAGCCATTTATTGCGCAGTTTATTGGCCAATTTAAAATTTTACGTATACAGCACGTATTTAATCCGTGTTACACACGTAAAATTTTAAATTGGCCAATAAATTGCGCAATAAATAACTAGCTGTAAAACGGCCTTAAGACAGTCAAGTTGTGAAGGTTTACTCAGTAATCTTCATAAAACTGACTGTATATCCCAGCTGCGATCATGTTGTGTTGACGATGCTTTCTGGTATGTTAAAGGGAGTTGAAATCAATTTGAAAAACGAAGTTATTGCAAGAAGAATATGATATCTTTACATGATTTCGTGTAATATTTATTCATAGCGTTCATTACTTCTTCGGTACTTTCACTGGTTGTGTTTAAATCATTTTATATCAAAACCTTTTTTTCGCTGTTGACCTTGTATGTTCTTAATAATGTTCCGAGTTGTTCGCGTTTTGTTTGCTGAGTTTAGTATTTGATTGGAGTATGTCTTTCTTCTTTGATGCATTAATTTCTTCTTTCAATTTCTTACAAAATTCTTTGTAAATTTCTCCAGAAATCTTTCCCATCAACACTCCCTGGTGCAATTGACGTTTTAAGATCGATATTCTCTTTATTTTATCAGTGAGCCATGGTTTGTGATTGGTATCCTTAAGTGCTATGGTCGTTTGTTTTGTATGAAGTCGTGATCAATAGTTATTATTGTTAGATAAATGTAAACGCATTTTACTAATTAAAATTCAACATGTACGCATTCAGAAATCTTAAATACAATTTTATATGAAAATATCCTATTTATAAAAGTTCTTTTTCGTTAGATGAGTAGATCAAACGTATAGATAAAAATGTAAATAAAATAAACATTTCTGTGGGACGCAATAAAAAATTACAGGCTTGATTTCTAAGCCAATAGGCTTTCTGGATCTTATAGAGCGCGTGGGTAGTCCAAAATTGGTGCGAAAAATAATGCATTGAATGGTTCATATATTTATCAGTTTTGTAGTTTCATAATCTAACCCATTAATGGCCAAAGTGTCAACCACTAACAGAATATTTTTTTTGATTACTTTTTTTTTAAATAATATTTGTGGAGCAAATTAGTTTTAAATTGGTTTTAATTCAGATATTCTGCCAAAGTATTTTTCACCTAAACAATGAAAGTTATTATTATTATTATCATTTTTCCCTTAATTTAATCGTAAATAAAGGATACATATAATTTTTTTAACAAAATTTTAATTATCTTTATGCTTGGCCATTAATGGGCTGAATATGATGAAGAAAGCTTTTAAATAATTCGTATTATATTATCTGTAATGGCATCTCCGTAAATAATGTAGCTTTATTAAAGGTAAAATCAATATACAATTCTTATTAATACCCTGGCTTTTGCTAATGTATACTTTAAATACTGTTTCATTCTTGATTGATTCCTTATAATCTATTAGTACACTTCTTGCAGGAAAAATCGGGACACCAGCAATCGTCAATTTTAAAATTTCTTGGGTGTAATTGCAGCTTTTAGAGGATATATTAATTTATCAAAGCCATAAATCACATAAAGGTTTATATATATAATAAACAAATCGGAGTTTCGGTAGCGGCGTTTCCTTTAGAAATACCGAATACGGAAATATTCATGCAAAAAAAGATTGATAACAACAAAAAGGCCTCTTGAATAGACGGCTTCATTTAGAAATATAGTATATGTACTTAACTTGTTTGATGTTATGCAGAGATAATTGTTTTTTAAGAAAACATGTTAACTACATGTTTTCATACACAACATAACTTGTTAGTGCTACTTTGATATTAGTTACCTACGTTAACAATAGACAATATGTCAATCAGCCTCCTGATTTTTACAGATTTATTGATTACACTATTATTGTTTAGTATTCTTAAATATTGTATTACTTTAATGTTTTCGTCTATCTATTAAAAAAAAATACCAAAAACAGTTTTAAGATTTAAAGCAATTAAGTTCGCAAAGAAATTATTTTTTTGTATTAACTCTCCGTTTATTGCATTTTCAAGAAATATATCTTAGAGTTATCGCCTGCGTAATCCAATATCTTTATTCTATTTTATTGAAACACTTTTGGTCTGTAGCACAGCTCCAGGCAGTAGAAATGAGAAAATATTAAAATTAAATGAATCAAATCCAAAAAACAAATATTTTAGCACTAACTGAGATTGACGAAGAATATGCTTTCTTACGATGTCTGTTATATATGTAAATGCAATGATATTGTAAATAATTGTTAATGAACCTGTGCTACATAAAGTCAGTTTGTAAACAGAGCAAGCGTATTGTCTCGATATTTCAAGAAAATCGAACGACATTGGATTACATAGACCATAGCTGCAATATGTTTCTTGAATATACAATAAACGCAGGGTTAATACAATAAATAATTTCTTTGCGAACTTAATTGCTTCAAGAATTTTATAAATAACCTTAAAATTATTGTTGGCAATTTTTTAATACATAAAAACTTGATAGTAATGCAATATTTAAGAATATTAACCAATAATAATAGTTAATACATCAATAAATCTATGAAAATCCCACTTTCCCGAAACTAAGGAGAATGATTGATTGTCTATTGCTACATTTATACTTGGGCGCATAATTCGAACTAAGTGACTAATATCAAAGCAGCACTAACAAGTAATATAATTTTAAAATCTCTTTTTTATCTCTACATAACATCAAATAAGTTAAATACATATACTATATTTCTAAATGAAGCCGTCTATTCAAGAGGCCTTTTTGTTGTTACGTATTTTTTTTTGCATGAATATTTCCGTATTCGGTATCTCTAAAGGAAGTGTATAAACTTTTTTTTCTCTATATATTTTATACACAGAGATTCAAAATGATTGTCAATTCCGCTCCTATAGATAGTAACAGGGTGTAGGTATATGCCGCGTGTTTGTAATGAAGGTTTGAACTAAGTCAGTGTTGGAACATAAGAAAGTAAACGGATCTGTCATAAATAAGGAAAACGTAACCTATATTTGAACTCGTATTATATAAACGACTATAGATTGGTGTTTCTGCTTGTAAAAATGAAATGTAATTAATTTAACTTTACTAAATTATGATTTTATAATTCAGTACTAACTGGTGTTTAACTAAATTTATTTATTACTTTAAATTATAACATACAATTAGTATAATTATTAAGTGACAAAACTGCATCTCTCAGTTCTTCTATGGTATGCATGCGGTTTCTATAGATCCTATTTTTAGATAGCCGAACATGAAGTAATCTAATGGGGTTAGATCAGGCGATCTTGGTGGGCATCTTTGTGCTCTAACGACCCTGTCAGCAAAAAACTGTTGAAGATATTGGCAGGTTTGTCGAGAAATATGTGCTGGAGCATTATCGTGCTGAAAATAACCTGCTTCAAGCTCATTTTCTTGTAACTATGCAATAAACAATTCCAACATCTGTTGGTAACGTTGGGCTGTTACAGTTTCCTCGAAGAAAATTGGCCCTATTATTCGTTGCCTGGACATAGCTAACCAAACTCCAACTTTTACGGGATGTAATTGCGTTTCTTGAAATTCGTGTGGATTTTCTGCAGACCAGATACAATAGTTTTGTAAATTGATATAGTCTGTTAGATAAAACCAGGCTTCATCCGAGAAAAATGATTTGTTTAGCAAGTCATCGTCCATTAAATTGTTATTAAACCAATGACAATATTCCAATCGCCTATCATGATTTAATGGTAATAATTCCTGTACCGTAGAAACTTTATAGGGATGAAAATGTAACAGCCCTTTCCTTTGACAGCTCATTGCGCTGAAGTGTATGATAAGCCTTTAAAATTATAAAATGTAATAAACTATTTCACTTAATATTAATATTGATTTTTCACCTTTTGTTGAGCTAATTACCACAGATAAATTCCCTTATTTTCTTACAGTATTCAGAAATACTATTGTTGGTGATATTAGATGTAAATATAAACGATTTGAAACAAATTATAAGATAAATAATCGAAAGATTTGAGAGAATCGAGTCGCTAAATGTCAAGAAAATTCATTTAATATATGAAATTTGTATGTAGCTAACATCGCTCATTAAATTGGTAATAAGTGTAGATAATTTTTTCCGGAAAACAGTTTTTTTCTTACGACAATCATTTTGAATCACATGGTACTTGCGCGCATAATTCGAACTAAGTGACTAATATCAAAGCAGCACTAACAAGTAATATAATTTTAAAATTCCATCACCATATATTTTCTGAAAAAAGGATTATCTCTACATAATAACATCAAATAAGTTAAATACATATACTATATTTCTAAATGAAGCCGTCTATTCAAGTGGTCTTTTTGTTGTTACGTATTTTTTTTTTTGCATGAATATTTCCGTATTCGGTATCTTTAAAGGAAGTATATGAACCTTTTTTTTTTCTATACATGTATATTTCTGTTTAAAGCTGCAATTACACCCAAGAAATTTTAAAATTCTCGATTGCTGGTGTCCCGATTTTCCTGCGAGAAGTGTAATACCTCCCAGAATGAATTGATGTTAATTCTTTTCTGTATAGAAGAAAAGCTTTTAAAGTGACACCAGAAAACGTGAAGAATTAAAGGAATTGATGCCAACAATGTGATGCTTACAAGAAAAAAAAAACGCAATCTCTCGACATATTTTAAAGATCTTACAGAAACTCACCTGTACAACGATATCAATAAAGAAAAAGGCTTAGTAGTAGTCCTTCAATAGAAGGGTCATTCGCATTTATCCGTTATTGGGACCAACAGGAGCACTTTAAAATAGAACTTTACGCAAAAATTCTCGAGGAACAACAACAAACAAACGCACAGGGCGCTCGCACACACATACATTTTCAAACATCACATCGTAGTACATCGCGAAGAGTAGCGTGGTGATCGCAGAGGGTCCTTTAAAAGCGTAGATGAACACATCGATTTCATCCAAACAATGACGACGTTATTATTATGCTGTATATATTCTCTTCGTTTCATGAACGAAATAACACGCGCGCAATAGACAATGACCGAGAGAAGAAGTGTGGAGAATAAGAGGATAAAACAAAACAAACACTGCGGCGAGTCACCTTTTTTTTCGGGGCGGGGGTATTTAAACACCGTCTTCGATAATTTCAAGTAAAGCGCATAGCCACTCTTAACTGCACACAGCAGTACGCCACTTCCGAACGATCGTCCGTCTCTATTTAGTTACGTTATCCTAAGTTGCACGAACGCAACAACACACACACACAACACTACAACAAACAACAGCACGAGATATAATAACGAAACAAGCGGACAGCGCACGGCACGCGTGTAATCGGCGCGCGATAGAGTGAGAGAGGTGGATATGGTGGAGCGCGTCAGTCGGCCACCATTACGTAAGAACGTCGCTGCACGTTCGCACGTCGTCAAATGCTGGACGGGGCATAGGCGCGCGCCTTTTTATACGCGGAGAGGAATGGTTAGGGTCTTCTGTGGACTTTGTGCCGTGGTGTCGTCGTCGCCGGCGCACCGGCTCAACTAGGTTTCGCTGTATTACTCCACTGGCGTCGCGCTGAAGCGACGACTACTACGACTAGGTGTATATTGCGTCGCATAAGCCGACTAGGTTGCACGCAAACTGCTGCATTCGAGATACTACGGTTTAAGCGGCGTAAAAGAGCGAGTTCTCGTCGTCTCGTTGCCCCGCGTTCGTTTATTAGTAAGGGGAGTGCGGTTTGTGCGTGCGAGAAACGGGAGGCGCATCAAGTATAAGTTTGGCGGTCGAAGACTAGTTTTTTGCAAGGAGACCACAAATTAGAAATACGTTTTTGTCAGTAATTCCACTTTTTGCAATATAAATTCACCATAGAAAAATTAACACGGTTAACATTAAATTTAAAGATTCCCGTGTCTTCGGGACCTTCATCTGAGTAATTCTATGCTTAAAAGACGGGTGAAACAGAATGTCCAACAACAGAACTACTAACTTATAAAAATTCTCCACCAGTGGTCGCAAACCGTTTAACGGTTATACAAAATTCCTAACCCCAAAGTCTGCCGAACGTATTAAAATGAAATTTCTTATAATGATTTTTATCGAGAGAGATATTCCCATTAAGGCAAGTTCCTAATGTTAGGACGTTTATTGACGTACACTTCTTGCAGAGAAAATCGGGACACCAGCAATCGAGAATTTTAAAATTTCTTGGGTGTAAATGCAGCTTTAAACAGAAATATAAATGTATAGAGAAAAAAAAGGTTTATACCCTGAATAAACAGATTGGAGTTTCGGCGGCGGCGTTTCCTTTAGAAATACCGAATACGGAAATATTCATGCAAAAAAAAAAAACAACAGCAAAAAGGCCCCTTGAATAGACGGCTTCATTTGGAAATATAGTACATGTATTTAACTTATTTGATGTTATGTAGAGATAATTCTCTTTTAAGAAAACATACGGTGATGGGATTTTAAAATTATATTAGCTGCGTTCGCAGAGGAATCACAAACAAGTCAGACGCGACTCGATTGGCTTAAAGAAATCCGAAACAGTTTTCTGACCGATTTCACAACATCTGATTGGCTCTGACTAGTTTGTGATTCCTCTGCGAACACAGCTATTACTTGTCAGTGCTGCTTTGATATTAGGTTTGTTCGCTGTGCGAATCAGAACTTAATTGGAAACTATTTCGGTTTTTCCAGTGCGCATGATTCAAAAAGGGATTGTAGTTTGAAATTAGTTTGATAATTTGCTCTGTGAACACATCCAAAACCGACACTACTGCCATCTGTGTCCAGCAATTGGAATTTATATGTCAGCCGGCGGAGCACACGGCGCAGTGTATTTCTCTCTTTTAATGCGCATGAGCGAATTTAAAATCCACAAGAAATCCGTGAACTTTCTGGATTAATCACAAACTGTCACACCAAATTTTAAATTACCAACGGTCGAAATACGAAATTGTTGCACTGCGAACGCACAGCTGTTATTACGCATGCGTCGTTCAGTTGTGGATAGTTTCTGACTGTACAGCGAACAAATCTATTAGTCACTTAGTTCGATTTATGTGCGCAAGTATAACTTTAGCAATAGACAATCAATCAATCTCCTTAGTTTCGGGAAAGTGTGATTTTCATAGATTTATTGATTGCACAATTATTGTATTGTTGGTTAATATTCTTAAATATTGAATTACTATCAAGTTTTTATAAAAATTGCCAAAAATAATTTTAAGGTTGTTTATAAAATTCTTGAAGCAATTAAGTTCGCAAAGAAATTATTTATTTTATTAACCCTGCGTTTATTGTATATTCAAGAAACATATTGCAGCTATGGTCTGTGTAATCCAATGTCGTTCTATTTTCTTGAAATATGGACAACGCTTGGTCTGTTTACAAACTGACTTTATGTAGCACAGGTTTATTAACAATTATTTACAATACCATTGCATTTACATACATCAACAAACATCGTAAGAAAGCATATTGTTCCTCAATCTCAGTTAGTGCTAAAATATTTGTTTTTGGATTTGATTCATTTAATTTTAATATTTTCTCATTTCTACTGCCTAGAGCTGTGCTACAGACCAAAAGTGTTTCAATAAAATAGAATAAAGATATTGGATTACACAGGCGATAACTAAGATATATTTCTCGAAAATACAATAAACGGAGAGTTAATACAAAAAAATAATTTCTTTGCGAACTTAATTGCTTTAAATCTTAAAACTGTTTTTGGTATTTTTTTTAATAGATAGACGAAAACATTAAAGTAATACAATATTTAATAATACTAAACAATAATAGTGTAATCAATAAATCTGTAAAAATCACATTGTCCCAAAAGTCAGGAGGCTGGCTGACATATTGTCTATTGTTAACGTAAATAACTAATATCTAAGTAGCACTAACAAATATTGTAATTTTAAAATCCCATAACCAATGATTTTTTAAAAAAAGCAATTATCTCCGCATAACATCAAACAAGTTAAATACATACACTATATTTCTTAATGAAGCCGTCTATTCAAGAGGCCTTTTTGTTGTTATGAATCTTTTTTTCCATGAATATTTTCCGTATTCGGTATTTTTAAATGAAACGCCGCCACCGAAACACCGATTTCTGTATTCTATATATAAACCTTTCTCTCTCTACACATTTATGTGATTTATGGCTTTGATAAGTGAATATATCCTCTAAAAGCTGCATTTTACACCCAAGAAATTTTAAAATTGACGATTGTTGGTGTCCCGATTTTTCCTGCGAGAAGTGTACATAGGCGTTTGGGAGAAAATGGTTGCTTTAAAAAACCAAAATTTGATTCTGGGGTTAACAGAACTCGTCGTACTGTTGCAAATGAAGAAGCTATTTTACAAATAGTAACAGACAATCCTAGAAATCCTAGAAGAATAAGTGCAGCTGTAGCGAAGGTCAATCGTGAATCTATTAGGGAAGTCCTTAAAGAACTACTTCTTTATCCATTTCATTTCCAAAAAATCCATCGCCTATTGGAACAGAATTTCCTACCGCGTTTACAATATTGCGAGTAGTTGCAAAATAAATGGCAAAACTTTCTGTCATTGATTTGGTTTACCGATGAAGCAGGTTTTAGTCGCGATGGCATTTTGAATATTCACAATATGCATTATTGGTGCGATGAAAACCCTAATCTGAACGTAATACGGAATCACCAGTATAGGTTTTCCATCAATGTGTGGGCAGGTATAATCGACAATTATCTAATTGGTCCATTTCGAATGCCCAAACGATTGATAGGCGAAATCTATCGATTTTTTTTTGGAAAATGAACTGAATACTTTAATAGAAGATGGTCCATTGAATATTATAAGAAGAATGTACTTCATGCATGACGGCGCGCTAGCTCACTATTCTAGGAGAGTAAGGGAATTTCTGCAAAGAAAATTTGGATATAGGTGGATTGGTCGTGGGGTACCCATACCATGGCCAGCTCGTAGTCCCGACCTTAATCCCCTCGATTTTTCATTTTGGGGATTTATGAAAAGTGAAGGGTATGCCGCAGAACTAAATAGTGAAGAACAATTATGGGACAGAATTGTGGAGTCTGCTGACAGATTTCGTAATAATGCTAACATATTTAAAAGATGTCGTCAGTCATTAACACGAAGATTGGAAATGTGTACTCAGGAACAAGGTCACCAATTTGAATACCTTATGCAGAACTAATGTGTATCTTATATTTTTGAATGCGGTTTTGTTTAATAAAAGCCTTTTAACTACAACAGCTTGTAACTTGAAAACAAAAAGCAATCGGACATTAGTGTATAGGAACTTTTTTGGTTTTTTCTTGGTTCTCTATCACATGTTGCTATGTATTATAGTTTTTTCTATGTCACCCTGTATAATAGATGGCAAAATTTGTTTACGAATCGACCCCTTTTTATTTTAGTATCCCACGGAGATGCCAAAGGGTCTGTGCCTTCTGTCGGTGGCTCTAACAGTCAACTTAAAATTTACTTGTGGCAATTCGAATTGTATTCAAAATTGTATTTATGGTGTTAGGTTACTGATTTATAAAAAAAAGTCAAACAAAGAAACTAGAAAGTTACGTTTAAGTATGAATTCCTGTCTAGGCAGGCAAAAATATCACTAAAAGTTGGCCCCACTAGATTCACATAACAGATGTGTAATAAATTGTCATTAAGCTACTGTTCAACCATGCTAAGATAAACTGGTGTCTTCATTGCACTTATTATTGATAAATAGATATTAAACTAGAAGGAAAATTACAGAAAAGCTTTATTCTCGCAAACGTCAAAATACTAAGGTATGTGACATGTGTTTTTCTATTTTCAATTCAAAATTAAGATTTGTCGGCCCAAAAAACATTGTGTATCACACGGCCAGAAACTCTTTTGCGGGTATTGGTACTGTACAAACGGTACAAACTGTACTCACATTCGCAAAACTGTAGTTTCTGGCCTAGTGATACAAATAACTATTAACTATGCAAGATATAACATTTAATGTTAAAGTCTTCTATCAAATCTGAAGCGGCGACATTGAAACAACTTCTTCGAAAAACCCATCTCTCTCTATATGTCAAGTCACCAACCTATACTTAACGGAGTTCTCGTCATGCCGCCTGAAAAACGGGTGCGCAATACACGTGTATCTACGCACGTAGTAATAGGCGATGCACGCACGAGAATTCCACCCCATGGCTTTTACTATTTCGCGTAGCCGTCACCATAGCAACCGATGGTGCGGGTAGAACGGCGGCGCGCAAGAGAAGAGCGGGCGCTTCGAGCTTTCTACGGTGAATCTAGGGCGGCGATAGATGGCGCTACAGTGGCTACTAAGCGAGCCGTAACGCTCGTCTCCCCCCGTGTTTTTTAGTTTATTTACTTAGGTGACGCAATAAACCGAAGTGTACCGGAGTGGCGAACACTTTAGTAATAAGAAGTCCGGGTGAAGGGTGAATAGGGCGATATTTAAACGTTTAAACAAACGGCGAATAGGTGGGAAGATTAGAGATGTGTATGTATGCAAGCATGTATGTATGTATAAAATGACTAAGAATAAGAGATAATACAAGAGAGATAAGAAGTCAGACAGTAGACGATGTAGCGGGATCTTTGCAAAACGAGGAAGGAGACATGTCTGGCTTCTCCAGGTCTTTAAGTCTGTTCGAACTTTTATTTCTATTTCATTTCCTACACAGCATTCATTAGTTCTGTAATAACTCCTATATTGACACGAATTTATCATTAGTGTGCACGTATTAGTTGTAATAAGGAGGAATTACCTCATATCATGACATGAATAGACAATTTTAATAGGATTTCACTTAGAAGATAATTGCTTCGGTCGGTCACTTTTAGAATAAAACATCATATATGTTTGATTGTTACTGTCTGGATGATTTAACTAGTTAACCTGAATCATTGCATGTTTACTATACAGGGTGCATCAGATATAAAGATAAATATAATAATATGTAGTAGCTGTAATCATATACAATCAAAAAGTCTTAATGCACAGGGGGCCTATCTGTAAGCATTAACGAGAAAAAAATATTTTATAAATGCCGTGGGCTAGAGCCGCACCTGTGCCCAACCTAAATGCTGTCCCGAGTATACCCCCACATACCGCTATCATTCAGCTATTACCGCTGTTAGTTTTGTGTGGATCGTCGCTTGGAGTGCAAGCCACTTCGAACATTTTATTTAAATTCTTCCCGTCTCGACAAAACGATCCTTTTCAGGACTATCATTTCATATAAAGAAAATCGAAGCTTGATGCATCGGCAAAAGCGCGGGAATCTATAGATTCATTTTCGCGCGACATCATAGTAAAAAGGCGTGTTTGCAGATTTTCTGTATCTACATTTATTTCTGTGTAATTCGATTCAATTCAATTTGTGTTATTAGATTAAATAATTCCAAAAGAAATAACTCAGATTCATGTGGTACCGTTTATTAACAACTAACTCTCGATCCGACAAAGCAAAAGAAAAATATTTACGTTTTTTGTAACTACTGAAGTCGCATATCCCTGTGAAACTCGAACGTCTTATCAGGATATTAAAAATAATACTTTGTAGACTTACGTAGAATGCTCTAAACAAAAAGGAATGTTTATTTATAAAAAGAAGAAATTTAAATGCCTCAGTTTTCTATTTAAAAAAGGCCTTTATTTATTCAGAAATGACGTTCCATGAACTTCGGGATACCATTAAGAATATCCTAAATGAGGCAATGTATTTATACATAATACCATGTTTAGCGGGTGCTTACAGAGTTTCCTTGCCTCAGGCTCGGACTCTAAAACGACTTTGCGCCATAAATTAACTTTTCTTATTCTTTAATGATGAAATCCGGTTCGGTGGTTTGTCTTTATATCGGTAGTTAAACACCCAAGCAAAATTTTTACTATTTTATTTGATACACCCTGCTATTTAAACTGTGAAGAAAAAATGAT
>RXPK01002782.1:0-59523 GCA_004143645.1 Protaetia brevitarsis | reverse complement strand
ATAACATTAATTTTAAACTTAAAAAAAAGTTTTGTCACTTCAATTCGAAAGTTTAACTGTAATTTTCAGACACGCTGTATAGTATAATGTTTTCGAAAAATTCATTCGGTTTCGGATACTACCCTATACGGTCAACAATTGTATGAATTTCCAATTTTCCAGGTTATATACCTTTGCAGTTATAGAAGTTCAGATGCACCCGTCCATCTGTCAACATTTTTTAAATAGTTGTTTAACAAACTTACTTTAGATTTGAAGGCGGAATTAAAAATGTAATATTTAGGTTGTTCCATTTAAAATAACAAAGTTGACAGCCACTTCCGGTACAACCGGATGCACTAGATTATCAAAAATATTTTAGTTCAATACCGGAGGTCGACTTTAGTATACTGCGAAATTTTCAGAATTTTCCAGAATGTACTCTTTCAAACATCAATCGATGCAGTTCGTCGTGAGACAGCTTGTATAAGTATGTTACTAATTTTTATAATGTTTTTGTGGATATACTGCTGTGGTCTGGCACCCCGGTTTTCGCAAATTCAGATTTTTTTTCTTCAGAATAGAAGAATTTCAGATCTAATGTTTATTTTTATATAAATTTTAGTTAATGAATTAATTGTATGATTTATTTTGTTAAATGTTCAGTTGTTTTAAATAAATGTCACTCTGTAAAATGTTTAGTTTTCGCTAGTCTATTTTCTATTTAAGTTTTCTTCGATGAATGATGCGGCTGCGTTGCACGTAGCGCGTGAGTAGGATTTTATATGTATACGACTGTTTAACCTTGTCAGGCAGTTTCTCGATAGACGTGAGTACATGAAATTTGTAATTGTTTGCTGCCATTTTGTTAATGCTTTTGATTAAGAGATTTGTTTCGTTTAATTTGAATTTATTTCGTCCATCAAAGAACTCGCTTAATAATAATTGTTATTATATTGTTGTGTACACATTTTAAATATAAGATCATTTATTATTTCGTGCAGGGAGATAGATTTTAGTCTTAATTCCCTCATTATAATTTTAAAGAGTTCATTTTGGGTTTTCTAGTTTCCTGTTTCATTTTTATTTTATTAATCACCTCGGTTTGGGTGAATAATAGCATTGTGCTTGCCTTAGTTTTCACTTTTGTAAATGTTTAGTGTTTCACGATTTTAATTTATTTTAATTCGAAACCACGTGGATTGTAATGAAAAAAAATATCTTTCTGAACTAATTTGTTTTTTTGCTTTGATATAGAATTTAGCATTGTCTTATTGTAATTTAGAATCTCGAGCAGTTTTTTGATTTAAGCCAGGACTCTCTGTCCACGGTTTTTTTTCTGCAAAATTTTTGTAATTAACATTTTTTTTTTTTTTTTTTTATAATAAAATTCTTGAAGTTCAACGTCATTCAAAATTCTGCTCTTTTATTTTTGATTATACCTTTTCAATTTTTGGGGTATTTAAGAAAGTCAGATTTATTTCACCCACAATTTACTTTTCGTAATTAGATTCAAGTTTTTGATTCGCGAAGGTAACTATGAGTTTAATTGTTCTTTTGCGCCTTTTAAGATTTTTATCCGTTGAGCTAGCTAATTTAATTTTTCACTTTTATTAATTCATTATTTTATATTTTTCAAAGCTCTTTTGGTACCTTCAGTACACGGCAATACTTTTGCTACAATTTTCAAAAATAATATTGTTATATAAATTGAGACGTCAGCTTAATGATTTATTTTTAAAGTTTGCTATAACTTGCTTCATCCTTGAACATATTTTAAGAGCTTATATTTATACACAACAGTATTTTTTTTTATTTTCAGCATATCAATAATTTTGGACTTTATACATTTACATTAAATTGCGGTTCTCGTACCAGTTTACGTAAAGCCTTATACGTACACTGGCATTTACGTATGAAAAGGCCAATTTTCTTGATATTATTTTCTTATTTAGCAGTATTTTTGATTTTCTTACCGATTTTCTGAATCACCATTTGCTTTTTTTTTAATACGAATTGTTATAACTAGCTCTAAGAAGTGTATCGCAAACACATTTGTTGCTGCATAACATTTATCATTTTTTTTCAAAAATAATCTTTTGTCTAACTTTATAGATTTGTGGAACTTCTTTTAACTTTTTAAAATCATCTTTTGAATAGGTCTCAGTAAAATAGGTAGCTCAGTAACTAGTGATATCAGTAATTTAATTCAGAGGGTGGCTCTCGGGCCAGTTTTGAGGCCACTTTTGTTTGCCATTTACATTTACGATCTTTGTTTTTATTTTGGCAACTACAATAATACACGTTTATGTATTTATGCGAATGATACCACTATTATTATTAGTGAAAAAGATTCAAAATAATTATACTATCAAATCAATAATGTTTATCAAAAGGTTGAAATTTGATCTGATCGAAATAAATTATGTTTAAATGAAACAAAAACATTTTATAAAATCTTTCAATTAAAAGAAAAAGACTTTATTTATGAAAACTAAATTATTACAAATCATCAAAACACCGTGCTCCACTTAAAAAAGGTACTACACGAGGCTATCTATTCTAAGTACTATACGGGTTCCATAACAATTGAAATGTTCCTACTCTAACTAAATAATTTCCCTATGATTCTTAATAACAAAAATATAACACAGTAGCCTCACGACCATATGAATACTATTTCTGTAAAATGATGAAATATGTGAAATGTGATTAGTTCACATAATCGCAAGTCTACTATCTCTATTATAAAATGCGCCCATGGAACCGCTTTCGTTATCTCCCACCATTCGCCAACGACATTGATTAGATATATTGTCTTATATAAAATCAATGGCCACGGAGTAGGGGAAAACCATGGCAAAAACCTAACTCAGGGAGGATCTAGGAAGAAGTCCCAGACCTTATTACTGATAGCTGCAAATTATTATAATCCTTTGGAGTGCTGAAGAAGCAGCCTCCGCGTTTCTTTAAATGTCGACAGCCTTGCTATTCTCGCGTAGCTGCTCCCTTTTTCACACATTGGAAGTTGAAACAGGAAAGAAGTAATGACCTCAAAACAAACAAAACAACAGCAGTACCTATTCTAATACTTAATAAACTTATTCCTAATTATTCCAACCAAAGAAGTAGACTGCGCAGGTTCAGCTGATATTGTTTGTTTGACTTTTGGAGCTCACATTAACTTGTTTTATGAACGTTTGCCACGAGTTTGTTATGCTCTTCGATTTATGTCTACACATTGCGGTCAACCTGTACTTTTAAATTTATATTATGCAATCTTTATTCGTAATAACGGTACGGTATTGTAGTAAGAGGCAGTGGTAACTGGTAGCGCATTTTTGTGCTACAAAGTGTGCTGTCAGGGTGTTGTCAGGCATTCTTTTTCGAGAATTGTGCAGAGAAGCGTTTAAAAAGATAATATTTGCAAGCACTATTAAACAATTTGAGCGTAAATTAAAAGATATGTTAACTGTCAAATGTTGCTACACACTGGATGAATACTTTTCCTAATTTTTGTGACTACGAATTTTTCCTTTTTGCAATTGTATTAGCGCCTAGTATTTAAAACGAGAAAAAAAATGTTGAAATAACCTTTTCATTTCTTTCAATGTGCGTCTTCAATGTATTTCACTACGATACCTTGATTAAAGAGTTTCGGTCCGCTCGAAGATCGAAAAATGTATTTTTTTATCTTTCATTAAACTAGGACTCTTCCTTAATTAAATATTTCGATAAGGAAAAACGCCTAAAAGCAGCTTGTTCATATATGCAATACGGCATCAATTACTAATTGGTTCGGGTATTACAAAAAAAATAGTTACAAACTTAAAGGTATAAGTTAACCAGTTATGGAAGAGTTTGCGTAATTTAAATGTTCTGAAAAATAATTTACGTATGGTTTCTGTACATCTTTCTTATGTTAAAACAAATAATTTACATTTTGATAACTCGTTCTAAAACTTCATTTTCACCAGATTTGATTAATGTTTATAGTTCTAATTTTAAAAATCTGTAAAATTAATATTTTAGAATTCCAAGCAGTTCATGAAGATCCTATCTCTAAATTGTTGCTTTCAATTAAGACCAAGTCCGTTGGGAATGACCAATTACGCGCATACATTATACGCTTATGTTTGCCGCATTTGCTGCCAGTACTAACACATATAGTTAATTACTGTATTATTCATTCAGTTTTTCTCACTTCATGGAAACACGCTCATATGTTTCGGTTACCTATGACTGCGAATCCGCAACCTCTTGGGGTTCTTCGGCCAATAAGCCTATTGCCTGAACTTTCCAAAATATTCGAGGAAATATTGGATATGCAGATTAAAAACATTTACATCCTAATGACATTTATCTTTCACTGCAATGTGGTTTTCGCGCTCGTTATAGTTGTGCAAGGGCGCTATCAAACGTGACTGATGATATTTTCCATGACCTAGAAAAGACAAAGCTGTAGCCTTGGTGTTACTTTATTTTTCCGAAGCATTTAACAACATAAACAGCATGTTGCTGTCTCTATAGCATTACAGAGGGTTTGGTAAAAATACTACTACACTTTCTTTTACAATTATTTATATGGTAGATTTCAAGCTGTACGGCTGTTTGGCAAAATTTCGTTGTATTTAGCTTTTGAGTGTGGGGTGCCCCAGGAATGCATGTGTTGGAAAATTTGAGATTCAACAATACAACACATACAGATAATCAAATATTCGACAATCACCGCCCATATAAAACTCAACGTATTTATTTTTCACCTATAAATAGCCGTTGCTATATAGTATTTAATTTTACTCTTGCTTGGACTATTGATTATTGCACAGAAATCATTATAAAAGGCTTCAAGTTTTACTAATTTACTAGAGGTAGAATTATATAAAAATATGAAAGAGTATTACAGGAAAATATTTAATTTCAATATTTATGGATATTATTAATAAATTTCTAAATATTACATACATGCAAAACCGTTAGTCATAATTGCATATAATCGCACCTTTTTTGCGTCACAGTTTTGGTTGGATTCTTGTGTGATGCAAGTTGACAAACACATAATTTACAGATTTTCTAAACTATTGTAAAGAAATACCAGACCTTCCACTAAACTTGTTCCAAGTAGTAACAAGGGCACATCAACTAACTGCCATCTCCAACAAGGACATTGTCAGGTACTCCAATATAGAAACTTTAACTTGGGGTGATTTCTATTCAAAGCACACATACTTCAAAATTCTAAATGGCAAAACGTTACAGCATACTTCTAGGACCACATATGTGTAATCTACGTACCACACGTTTTGATAATAGCACAAATATTTTTTGTCTGTTGTCTTTGGATAAATATGTTACCAATTAAGTAACCCCTCGGTATTTTTTTTGATAATGCCCAGTTTTGCTACGTTGTGTTCCACTTTAGGATCAACTTCATTTCTAATTTGTTCATCAAAAGATATGGGTGTATTCATGCCGCATTTTAAATGTTGCCGGAGAAACGCTTTTCTCCAGTAATAATAATCAAACTTGAAAAGATATCTGCCCTGCCAAACTAAAATGCACTTGAATGATATGCTGTACCGCAATAAAAAATGTTTATTTAACAATTTTTTATGTACGTTATGAGAAAAGGCGCGAAAAACAGGCAACCAGTCATACTCTATGCAACAAACCCTCTAAAGTTTTCACTAGGGACGTGCTTTAAGAACTAATTAAGTCCTTCTTTATTGAAATATAATATAAAAATAAAATTAAATAATGAAATAATGTACGCAACTGGTATACTTATATTTCTAAAAGATGGATGAAAATATTTTTAGGAGCAAACAGCCCAATTTACTTTTGCAATTTATGTGTAGCTATAGAGCGTATATGTTAGACTGGAACATTTTCTTTTGCGGAATACTCGGAAAAAAAAAATACGAAAAAAAACGACCCAGAAAACTTTGACCTCCATTTCATTAAATTTTGAATTTATAGTTTAAGTTTAATTATTTAATGTATTACCTGCTTTTATGCCAATATAGCGCCTCAATAACATATAATTTATTATTTAATAATAAATGACAACATTAAAGAGCATTTTCAGGCAAATATCCTACTACTCCTTTTGTTAAATCACGCCTCTTAACACAATACCAAATTATTACTATTAAAAATCCACTTTAAACTGCCATTGCAGTCTGAATATCGAACCTCAAAACTTAGAAAATACAAGACATTTATTTACACAAAAATTTAAACAATAATCATTTAAAATACCTTCAATTCTTGTTAACATATATCTTAAAGAGAATTCCACGCAGCACAAACCACTTAGCAAACATTACCTTTATTGAAAATTACATTTCTTGTTTGTTTTCTGCATTAAAGTGAAAATTCTCAGTCCAAAACTGATAACATTTCATACCTCAGCCCACACATTGCTCGCACCGTAAGGTATTTAAGTATGTTTGGAAATTATGAAATTCAATAGAAATAAATAACCAATACTTTTAGCTAATGATGAGAATTCTTAATAAGTAAAAACATTTAAACAAACATTAATAGCAATGAACAACTAAGAAATATAGATACTTGTTATAGGCATACATGCCGTTCTGTTTCTCAAGATAAGCCTTGAAATCAGAAACAACAAAATATTGCAGTAAATGTGTTCCTTAATTTCAAAACCTACTTTAATACTATCGGTGAGTCCACGTAGTCTTATCAGTTTTGGAGTAACGGTTTCCTCTTTAATACAGAAAACAAACAAATGTATAATAATTTTCAATTAAAGTAATGTTTGCTAAATTGTTTAAAATGAAAATGTTTGTGACATTTTATTTATTACTATTAGATACAGTCCCTTAGTACAAGTGTCATACTAAAAAAGGACTTTTCAATTTTCCTTGCGCTAATTATGCAAAAATTGATGAATATCAATCAAACTTGTAAATATTACTGCACCTGAGTTACTAAAAACGAAAAAAAAAAATCTATTTCTATTTTTTTAAACCTGTTTACAAGAATGTGCATACAGCCATCAGAATTGCATTCTAAGCAACCTTTTCAAATATTTTTTTTGAATATGATGTCATTTAACCTCAGTTTCTGCAGATTCATGGTATATTTTTTAAATTTACCGTGTGTCAAAATAAATTGTAGTACATCTTAATAGTAAAAGAATTTCCCATACCTTGCAATATTTATGCCAGTCAATGTATATGCATAACATAGCAATATATATATGTTGCGATAGAAATACATATATGTACACTGAAATATATAATTCACGTCTCCCTAATTTTTTTTTTTTTCGTGGGCGAATAACAAATTTAATTTAAATGTAAACGTATCTGAGGCAGCACTCTACGAAAACTTGAGTACTTAACAAAACAAGGACCACATTTTGAGCAAACACAAAGAAGCATTATATTCAGAAAATAAAAATAAATAATATTTTAGAGACACATGAGTTTTGAATTTGACTATACATAGGTAGGTATATCAAAGTAGTGTAAGCAAAAGCGACCACACTGCGACTTGAAAATTAGTGAAGCCATAAAGAACACAATAAAGATCGATATTCCAAGTAATTTGACCTTTTTTATAACCGTTATCTAAAACTTTCATTGTAATTTATGACAGGAAGTAGCAAAAAATATGCTTTTGTTGCAGAAACTACCTTCCTCTCCCTGGCAATATAAATTTGGATGCAAAAAAATGCTTTGGCTGGGGTTAAATTAAGACAGGCACGGACCCACTTCCAGATATACGCAGATTTCCATGGCAATAACGCGCCTCATTCGCAGGATATGATAATACGTAGGCGAATATACAGGAGACAAGAGAAGAGACAATATCAACAATTCCGCAAGTTATAAAGTAGATACGCTGGAGACCAGCTGAAAGGGAACCGTTCTGTTGGCGGATTCATCGTTCTGCGCCTGATCTTAGCTACCAGCAAACTCGGTCACGTGACGCATCGACGCAGTATGGCAGCGAACCGGTTAGTCTACGGGTAACGTTCCAGTATGCAAGCAGAATTGGTACGAGGTGGATGCGCGTTTTGATCGACTCCAACTGGTTCCACATACTTGCACTGTGTTTATTCGTAACCCATATAAACGAGCACGTTTAAAATAAAGTTCGAGCTCTATATTTGCCGTACACATGCGGGAAACGCTTCAGAATAAATAAAAAGCACCTAATGAAATCGTGAACATTGATTATTTACGAAACAGTGTCAGTGGTTAAACTGTTAATACCTATCCTTTTCTGAAACAGAAGTGGTACGGACCTCAAAAAGAGGCCAAACAGGGTGTCTGCTAACTTAAACAGTTAACCGGCGGCAGTTCTCTCGCGGTTCTTAATCTAATATTCGAACTTTGCTGTTGCTTAATACCATAAACGACGTTGCCGCGCGAATTATAAAAGAACTACCACCGACCTAGATGGGAGTGTCGAACTTCATAATAATCCCTTAACGTTGTTCGTGTATTCGTGTTTAAATTATGTAGATGCTTTTGAGGGGTGCAATTATAAATCCTCGTAAGACATGGCACTCAAACACGTTTTGGGCACCCTCGTCGCATTGACTTGTGTAATTTGTTACCATAACAGTTGTTATTGCGGCTTCGTCTTTGACGACATCAGTGCGATTAAAGATAACAGAGATTTGCGACCGCATACCCCGTTGGTGAATGTATTTTTCAATGACTTCTGGGGCACGCCGATGCACAAGGTAATAATCAATCTAATTTATAACTTCGCTGCGGGGGCGGCGGTTGCCGTAGTGTGTTGTGCCAGACCCTAATTTTTATGCAAATGCCACCCGTTCGGATGATATAGAAGCGGGATACGGACGGAATATATAGAGTTCCCTTTTTGTACGTTATACATACACGTACCCAGCTACATCCCTGAAATGTGTGTTCTCTGAATATATCTTTTTATTTCCCCCGAATATTTTCTTACGGTTCCCGGTTTCCCGTTTTTTTTTTTCTGACATTTCGTTTAATTTATAGCGTTATTATTTTTATGACGATAAATTCTTTATATTTTTTTATATACGTGCGGAGAACTCGTCTTTCCTATTAGAAACTGCGATGCCGCTTTGGTGAAGAACTTTTACTAGCCGCTGGAAGTTATAAGTAAATAATTAAATTTACCACTTAGAGTCGTTCACTCCAACAAATTACAACACCAACATATACAATATAAACATATTCACATTAATAGAGAAAACTGATTCTAAGATGTCTGCAAAGTGATTTTAAGAACGATATACTTTTATTTACCTTTATTACATTTTGTAATCACTGAAGACATCCATGTTTTCATCAGCAATTACCAATTTGTTTGTTTTTTTTTTTAATAACTAAATACAATTATTTGTGAAAACAAATCGCCCATTACCATATTATGTTTGTGCTTTGCTCATCTTATAGTTGAGATCTATTGGCTTAAATAACACAGAAAGTGGATTTTCTGGCCTCTTCGAGAAGAAGACTTCACGCAACGGTAATGTTATTTTAATGAATTCTAGTGAGAGTAAACTAGTGGTGCGTGTATACAGATACCATGCGAATAATCCGAATATATAGTGACTGTATCAGCGTTTTATATAAATGTATTTGACATACTTCATTTATAAATGCAAGATCATAAAGAGGTAAAACGACGAAATTGTGTTTATAAATAAAAAAGAACAAATAAAACGTTTTATATTCGTATGACACTTGACAATTATTTTAATTTCATCTAATATTTTTAACTTTTCACCGCCACCCTGGGCAGGTCATGTGATGATACGCCGTTATGTTGCAAGATAATAATAATTCGAATTAGGAAAGTGCATTTTGCGTGAGGATTCCGGAAAATAAGGCATGGTGGTAAACGTTATCTAGTTATACCATACTTTAAAAAACTTAAATTTACAGAGTGGATGCTTGTCAACAAAATGCCCATATACCTGTGTAATCTGTGCAACTTTATATGGTCAAGTACATACATTTACATAGAGTTTGAGTAGTTTATCCTATGTAAAATAACCATAGGTATGTCGCGTGTATTAAAATATAACGCAGAGTGAAGGTTTTTGCATGAAAATTTATTGATATTGTTATTATCATAGCAGTATGAATTGCGAATCTTACATATCTGTTGAATATTTTACAATACCTGATAACTGTCTGAACTTTTGAAAGTCTTCATGGTCATCACAAATGAAATTAATAAATCACAAAAAGCTGTTATCGAAAGGAGTAAGAAGTCATAGATAGTGTATGATACTCGTAAGCAAGCAAATTTTCGGCAATTTTGTGATTTATAATGTGTCATTTCGCATTATATTTGCAATTACATTACAATGAGTATCAGTGAAATTGTCACTATTTTGTTTGTTACAGCTATCTTTTGCAACCAAGTTATAAAATGGTTACTGGGAAAACGAAAAATAACAAGACACAGTTTTATTCAACATGTTTTAGGAATAAAAAAAATGTGGGTAGCAATTAATATTTTATCATTGCTCTTTTGGACTGTTAAAACCAATTTGGCCTTGTAGGCATCGATGATATAAGGTTTCTGAAGTAATTTTCATTCAGACTTAATTCCTCCCAAGTGTTTTCAATAGCCATCCACAACTCATTGTCTTTTTGGGATCGGAAGTTTTGTTTATACTTTTTTTTTTTGAGTAATAAATCCCTAAAGTTCGGGGTGAGATCAGAACTGCACGAAAGCCAAGGCCATATCTTAACATTATTCATCCTAAAGCATTGCATTACCATCCTAGTCATATCAAAGAGGGCAATTATCCGTGCAAGATAAAGTTATTGCTGAAGGAAGCATAACGTATATCAATAAACTTACCGATTGAGGTGATCACTGACATGCTATGCCCGGACCATATGCACACATTACGCCCACACATTGATGCCAAATCGCTCAAATTGTTTATTGCGGACACACATTTTTCATTGTATTGTCAACTAGGTGATGATACAACTTTTTTGCCAGAAAATATAACATTAATCCAAAATTAAAGAGGCCGATAAACATAATTTAAGCAAAATAGGATACGTGATTCTTTTCTTCCGGCAATATACTTTTTTTTAGCACTTGCCGAGTTCTTTAAATTGAAATCTCTAATCTTTCGACATATTGAAAGCCCGGGAAGTTAGTTGCAGTTGATGCTCTATTGTCGCTTTTAAATAATTTAAAACAGCTCCATCTTGATCAACGGTCGAAATTTTCTTACGTCCCGAACTTTCTTTCCGCAGAAGGAGGTATCTCCGCTTTCCACCTTTTCTTTTCTTTACTCTCATCATTATAGCTTTATTAATGCCATAATTATTTGACACCCTTCTTACAGACCAGCCATTCTCCAACTTCGAAAGTATTAACTTGTAATTGTTATTAAAATAAATATTATAAATGAATACATATATTATTATTATTCTATTATTATTAATATTTTTAATTTTTTTGTGAATTTCGGAAAATTCACACTGATAACTCAAACGTCAAGGCCGACTTAACACAACCAAAAATAGGTGCCTACGATTTTTCGGACATACCAGTGATGTTTTAACATCTTGCAGACCTTGATCTACATATTATATTATTGAAAGCATTTTCTCGATGGTTCTCGAATCGCTGGTATTTGGAGTGAATTATACTGCTACAAAACATTGTTTTTCAGGTTTTTTTTTTTATTTAACCCTAATTTCAAATGGTGACCTTTCAGGTTCAGATTAGAGTTTTGAATAAACAAATTGAGTTGTAGATCTGTATAAAAATATTCGGTACAGGTAGAGTAGTACAGTATCTTGTGTATTTCGAGCAAATTCCTCCTTTCTCGACTAGATTTCAAGGTTGTTAGTTCTGGTCATCCTGTCTATCACACTTTAGCCTAAACTAGTGTCTAGAACCTACTGACTAAACTTATCTAAATTTTGTAAATAAGCCTGTTACAGTTCCTTAAGATTGCAATTCAAAACATCGCAATGTGTGGTATAATTATTCTAGCATTTAGAATAATTATAGCCACACATAAAGTTGATGGGTGATTGCCACATTTAAATAATAATAAACACAATACGATATAATACCTTCAACCTACAAAGTGACCGTCTACATTGCAATGATTGCACGTCAAATCTATTTAAGACCAAATTTTGTGATAGGTACACCTTAGCAGGATAAATACGGTAGGCTGCATACATCAACATATACATTATACAAAGATTTCCACGTCATGTTACATACTCAAACTTTAAGCACACTAATGAATTATATAAAACAAAGATGGTCATTTGATCATTGAAATTGGAGCACATTCTTAAAATAACTCCTAATATTTTATTCACATTTGTAACGATTTTATGACTGTAGATATGAAACCGTAAGCCATAATCAAAAAATACACCGATATTCTTGACATTCTTTAGGCGTTTAAGTTCATTTGGGCAATTGTTGTAGTTTAAAATTATTGGCGACTGCTTACGCGTAAAAACACACGGCGTTGCACTTACTCACATTCGGATCTAGTTTGTTGGCATTACTCCACTGACAAATGTTACCCAAACACGTTTGCAAATAGTTACAGTCCGGAACCGAAGAAATTGTTGGAAATAATTTCCCATCGTCAGCAAATAATAACATTTTACAGTCAACATTCTCCACAAGATCATTAAAAACACCAAAAAAGAAGGTCTCTAAATTGGGCCCCTGGAGCACACCAAATGCTGTAGCAGGACTACAGACATTTTAGTCTAGCATTATATCCCTTCTGTGAAATATTTATCAATATAATACAATTGCAATAGCATTTAGAGTATAGTAAAACTGATATAAGATTAAAAACTTTCCTTCTGAACATATTTGGCCATGGTAGTTTCGTTATAGTATAGTTTTTGCCGCATTCAGTGACACAGCTCAACCATGAGTGTGCCCTGTACCATTTTTACCAGGACAGGATGCCCTTCTGGGAAAATAAGTAAACTTTGCGTGCAAGTTAACGCAAATTAAAATACATATGAAAATAATAAAGAAATAATTATTTTAAAGCCTGAAGAAAATTTTCGTTTCCTAAGTTCTGCTTTCCTTGAACAGTATCGATATCTTTCTTCTCTTTTCTAATGTAATCTAAGCAACAATAATTAACACAAAAATGGAACTTTCAAAGAATTACAACTTATTGAGTTATATTGTTGTCAATTATACTCTACCCTACTTGCTGCCTAATACTTAAATTGTTAGCATTTCGAATAAAGGAAATATGTGCAAGAACGCAACAATTTGCAGCGCATAACAACGCACAAATGAAAGAGAAATATGATAAAGAACTAGAAAAGTGTAATTGTCCATGACTTTATCCGCGAAAATAGAAGTAACACATTCTAAATATGTATGAACCAAAGCCTTCAAGGACGTTTGGGTTATTTTACAAAATGCAGCGAGTACGTATTCGCACTGAAGAAATGAATATGTTATGCAAATTATACAGTGTGTTATTTTTAATCTAATTATTTCTCATTGTTACACACTTTTGGACAAATAAAAAACAACAAAGTACTATAAAATATCCGCCACCACGGTAAACAATTAAAGAACTTCATTAATAAATATTATTGGTCAAATAGACCCTTTTTGGTTTGCCTAAACCTTTAAGAGACAAAGTTCTTCCCATGTTTTTTAAAGTTGTACTTTGTTCGCTTACTATGAAGTAGTAATCTCGCCTACAAAACTTGCGCGAAGTGCGATATTTATCACACAAAATCAGACTGCTACTGGTTACTCTCTAGAAGGGAAGTATTAGTTGCTAATTTCCGATAGTCGCACACTACTATTGCAATAATTTCTACTTTTGAACTATTGCGCTCTTTCTCTACTTATAATATCCTGTTATTTGAAACGAAAGTGAAGCTAACAGAAAATCAATCAAGTCGCGTCGAGTACTTATCCCATTGGCGCAAACAGGAGAAAGGATGTAATAGTGAACACTCTGAGTTGTTGCCGAACAGCGCCTACATAATTGAATTAAAAAGCATGACGCAACACCGGAATCAGTTTTAGGACTAACGAAGTTTGTTGTACGTATATCAAAATAGTAGACTTGTAGACACATTAAAAAAGGAGTTTCTGGTGCATGAAATTTTACTACTCTAAACGACTTGCTGGTGTTGTTTGCGTTGCATCTCTTACTGCGATTACGTTCTCGTATTGAGATATCAGGATGAAGTACCCATAATAACAATTGAATGCAATGGAGTTTCTACCTCCGCTTTGAAAGTACACACGTAATGTGTGTACTTAATAGTGAACATGTATCTACAATTTAATTTACGAGACGTAAATCCTTGTTTCGCCTCTTAATTTTATCAATACTTTTTGAAGTACTTTTATAATTGTTTAAAATATCTTGTGATTCATGATTACTGACAGAAAATCATTTTTCTACCTGTGTGGTTTGAAAAATAGCACGGTCCTAAAGGCTAAACGTTGCACCCACAATTTTTACTTCATATGCGACCGAAAGGACATCGTTTGAGACAATAAACTTCCAGTTATCCGTTCTTTTCCAATTCTTTTCCCGTGTACTGCTATATCGTAAAGGTCACATACCATTTTTCCCAGAAACAATCTTTCCATCCTACGAGAATATATTTTATATCTGCCTTTCCTACTGAATCTGCTATTTTTGGCAACTTTAGTTTTCTCTACCTGGAAAGGTAAACTCGGGACAATTTACGCTTTTGCCCTATTTATTGTTGACACGTCTAAACGTCGATCGAGCGAGTTAACTCAAGGCAAGACATTTCCGGCATTCAGTGTTAATTTCAATGTAATTAATATACAAGATGTAAGATTGAAAATATAAGGCTTTTGAATATAAATTCAGGAGACAAATCAAGAAAACTAATTTCAAAGACATTGGCATTCAAATGTTTTCCTAAAAAGATATACCGAAACTTATCTTAAATAAGATAATCAGTTCGATATCAAAATAAGTAATTGGCTTATTTCCTGTTTTTCATTTATCGATTGTTTGCTGTTTTGTTGAATTGTGACACGACTTATCAGAGGTAAAAGTGATTTCAAATAAAGGCAATTGATGATAAGCGTAAAATTTAGAGAAAACCTCGAAGAGATGTAGCACAGACGAAGCGTTTGTATTCAGCAAAATTTTCTTAACGAGGACTGCTAAAAGAGTAAACTTCTTTACGTTATGCGTAGACAAGCTTTGGAAACAGGTTGTTTGCAACCCAGCAAGAAATGCGTCGGTGGACGTAAGGCTGTCAATGAAGAAAATCGCATGATTCGTGTAGCGAAGTAAGGTGACGGTACGTCCCGAAATACCCAAGGCAGTCCCGAATTTTCAGACCCTGTCCCGATTTTTTAAAATTCGTTTTTTTGGTCCCGAATTGTCTCATAATACAGTAATGTGAGAACGTGAAAATTTAAATTAATTTATTTAATGAAGTAGTTTAGATTACAAACTAAGAACGGCACAATAAATCTGCTTCTAAATTTTCAGTAAGCCGTTATGTAGATATTAAACTTCATATACATATGGTAAGAAACATAAAATGTTAAACTGGACTGCTGCATCTAGCTCCTCACTAAAAATTTCTTCAAACAAAAAAAAATTGGTGTAAAGAAGAGAAGAAGAAGAATTAATTGCAGCAGAAGGCATTTTTGAATACCGTACTATTTCCCAATACTGTAGCTGGATAGTAAGTCAAGCTTCAATGTTAACTGATGTGTCCAACCCCAAGGAAATAAAACCTTTGCAATGCTTGTTAGATTTACAGATTGCAGTTAGAACAAAAAAAAATTTAAAATTTAAATCTTTTTTTGGTGAAACATGCGACATTGTTAGCATCTATTTAACTACCTGCCTTGAAGAAAGTAATTTAAAAGAAAAGGTTATTGATCTTTGTGCTGATAATACGAATTCTAACTTTGGAGGAACTAATGGACGTGGAGAAGATACTGTTTTCGTTACACTGAAATGAAACCTTAACCATGAACTTAATTGGAGTATTTTCCATAACACTATAAGAACCTCAGCTGATGATTTGCCAACTGATATAGAAATGATTATTTCGAAGATACACTTATATCCTTAAAGTTGAAACATTGAAAAAGTTTTGCAACTTTGTAGGAACGGTTTTTTCAATGTTACATTTCAATGATGGGTATTCGCAAACATGATTGTGAGCATTACTTACCCCACTGAAAGAGTATTCCAAATGTTTTTTTTTTAGCAATAAAGGCTTATTTTCAATCCCAAGAAAAGTTTATTTTAAAAATCTTTGAAAATCATGTGGCAGAAGTTTGGCTGAACGTTTATTAACACTCAGACTTCAGTATTTTATAAAGCATTTCATCTATTACAGCAATTGAAAATGAAATTGCGTTTGTATTTGATGTTAGTGCTTCAATGACATTGTGCAAGATATAGCATAACTTCCAGTAATAATAATAACTCAGCACTTACGGGCCTTGAAGGCTCTTGGGCTCATAGTACCGAAACACACCGAGCCGCTGAGAAGTGTTGTCCGAATGGTCACTCAACTAACAACCGGTGCCGCATATTGCTGCTTGACTTGCAAGACTGCCAATAATGCACCCTTCCTTATCAGCCGTACTGCCGGTATAACCTCCAATAAATATAAAAAAAAAAAAAATGGAAAAACTTAAGGAAAAGGCACCACAACACGAAGTTATTGAATTTTGAGAAGATGTGTCATTTTACTAGATTGCTCTTACTTATTTGGTGAAATGGACAAAAAAGATTTCAGGAGGTGGAATCATAGCTGGATTATATTAAATGAAAGAGCTATTACTTAATAGAGTGGTAACCAAATCATAAATTATTGGAAATTAGCATATGTGAAAATATGTTTGGTTTAAACAATATCACGGAAGAAAAGATATCGGAATGGTCAGAAAATAACACATGCCCAATTCAGAGATTGATGAAAACAATTGCAGATTTTAATAAGAACTAAATTCCTTGTTTAAATATTTTAAAATTGCCTGAGTTTTTCTTTTGTCTTCCTGGCACTAATGCTGCAATTCAGCGCGTATTTAACATTATGAACAATTTTTGGACTAGTGATAAGACACAGCTTAAAGCGAACAATTTGAATGCATTTTGCTTCCTTCCGCACCACAAACACTAGTGCATATGCGAATGCTCAAAACTATGTTTCGGGACGCTATTTCCGATGTACCTATTTGGAGTATGAATCGGCCGGCTCCGTTTATCGTCGCCATATGCGCTTATACGGTCGCTTTGGGGCACGTAGTTTCGTGTTCCTAGTTAACGTCTTGTTTTCAAAGGTTTTAAGTGACTTATTATTATTAATGATGGAAGTTAATTGTTTGTAAAATCTTTTTAAAAAAACCGCTATCGTTTTAGGAAAAACTTTTAATTAAGAAGAAAGGAAGGCCTATTCATGATCTTCAAATAAACTACCCCAAAGCAAAACTCGAACTTATAGTAGAGTATTCAGTAAAAATATATATGAAAAATATGAGTGAATATGCGCATGTTTACTAACAAATAAGTGATTTTGCTTTTTCTGCTTAATTTTTAAGAAAGAGGTTAGCGCGTGGAATAAACAAGGATTGAAAGATTTAAAGGATATCGCAGAGAGGGCAAAGAAACACGAAAATTCCATTTCTCACATGAATGCATGTGTGAATTTTAGTGTTCTAGGCAAAGTGGACATATGTAAAGAGTTAAATGGTCATATTTTGCACCGGTTAATTATGTGTATAAAATTTTGCAAAATTCTCCTAGATAATATGTACAAAAAATAGGTACGCTTTTATTTTGTATGTTTGGTAGTCCATAATTAGGTGAGTAATAATAGATAAATAAATTAAATTCGAAAGTGTGCTTCCTAATTCTTTTATTAATATACTATAGGATCAAAATTGTTTTAGCTGCATAGCATATGGTCGTAATTGTCTTCTTCAGGCCTCAGCATGATCCCATAATGGTTGACTTTTACGGCCGGACATTTCTTTTCCCGCGATGTCCGGTCAGCGAACCATATAACTATAATCCAATTTTAATACACTGTTTGCTAAGTTTTTTGACCCGTTGGCTATTATAGGATCATCCTGGGGCGTGAAGAAGACAATTACAACTATATGCAGAAACTAGTAGCCAAAACAATTTGATCCTATAATATATTAATAAAAGAATTAGGAAGTACACGTTCGAATTTAATTTATTTATCTATTTTTATTTTGTGCCCACCCTCTTTCTGAACTCACGAGCCCCTACTGCATTTAAACATAAATCAATTGTAAAAAACGGCAAAACATTAATGTAGTCAACAAACAGTATATATTTGACCCATAACACCGTGTGTAACGAGCATTTAAATATTTAATTCCACAGGTAATTAATATTACCTTAATTACTATTAAAATTAGTTTTATTTTCTTATTAGATGAATGGGTAAAAAAACAAAACAACACCGTTGAAAATAAATATTCTAGTCTATAAACCAAGAGTTTGTTTTATTTCTGGCACTTATTTATCTTTAGATTTAATATCAAAGGATTTTTAAACCTTGAAAAGCACTACTAATAAATATACACGGTACGAAGATTCTGCATAAGAATGAGCAATCAATGTATCAATGATTTAACATAGTCGCATTTGAATTGCTGCTGATTTCATTATTCTAATGTTGGTTCGCATATTTTCTTCAAATACAATCAGTCGTGTACTGACGAGGAAACTTAAATTACATTTGACGCTTTAATTTAAGTAAATTTCAATTTTCTTTTCGGATGAAATAAATAATTGTTTAGTAAATGAACGTACTACTCACTGTGATCTTTTAAATACTTCATTATTGTTCTTTACTTAATGTCTTGCTGCTATTGTTAAATGAAGTTCACTTTTGTTGATTTATAGAACTTTTTTTATTTAGTTTTAGAATTTTTTTAGATTTTAATCAGTACAAAGGTATAAAATAGGTATAAAACATGTTAGATGGCGCAGCTGGCTCTTTCTAAATTTTAAGTCTTAATTCAATTTAGAAAGAGCCAGCTGTTCCTTATTAAGGAAATTAAAGACAAATCTCATACAGCCTCCCTAGCTGCGATTCAGGTACGAAAGTATTAATATAAAAGAACATTGACTTCTAATTTTTTAGTATGTTATGGAGGTACATCCAGCTTGGATCTCTCATTATTTCAATTATGTAGTTAAACGGCCATTTTCGATATTAATATATATTAGAAAACTAAATGTTTTTTTTATATATGAAATTAGGAGTAGTTTGTGTGTACCCGGGAGAAAAGCCACATTGCTATGCTGGCCACTTGCCATAGGAAGATGATTTACGATGCCGTCGGTCTATGGGACACTTGCGGCGATCCAACTTCGCCTTTAATTCGCGTGAGAGATAACCTTAATAGCACTGGGGTCCAATATTTTATATACGCACATCAACATTTTGACAGCTTTGTACTGTTCCACCTTTTCCGAGCAGCCTGCTCCAGTTACGACGTTACGATAACGTTTTATTTCTCATAGTGGCTTACAAGTTGACCATAAAATTTCACACCCAAAAATATTTTATATTCTCTACTATTTCGCATCTTATAATAACGCTTGATGGCATTACAAGATTTTGTTAATGAATGAAAAAGTTTATTTATTTTTATTTAAAAAAAAATCAATAGATCTCTAAAAAAGTACAGTTGTCGCAGGAAAAATCGGGACATCAGCAATCGAGAATGCTACAATTTCTTGATGTGAAAATGTAGCTTTCATGAACATATTCACTTATCAAGGCTATAAATCATTCAAGGAAAAGACTAAAAATTAAACAGAAATATAAATACATAGAGAGAAAAAGACTTCTACACATTGGAGTTTCGGTGACGGCGTTTCCTTTAGAAATACTAAATACGGAAATATTCATGTAAAAAAAATACATAACAACAAAAAAGGCTCTTGAGTAGACGGCTTCGTTTAGAAATACAGTGAAATCTCCCTTGAACGGACACCAACGGGACCAACTGAAGATGTCCGTTCAGGAGGGGTGTCCGCAGAAAAGAATATGTAGTAGATACAACAAAAATCGTGTTTTAACGAAAAATGAATAATTAAAAGAACTGGACATTTAAATCGTATATGTATATAAATGTTTTTAAAATAAATAAGAAACTTTAAACTTAAGAAAAAAAAGCTTATTTCCTTTAGATATATACAAAGTATAATATAATATGTACATAGATACATAGATGTAGTATGTGATACAAAACAGTGAAATGTATAGTCACTTTAAGGACGCAAAAATTCATATATTGTTGTTTGTCTTCTCTTTTTCTTTAAAATGGCGTCTTGAAATCGTATTTCTAATTTAGAAAGAAGCTCCAAAGACTCTGTATCTCCGTGATTTTCGACAAAACTTTTGAGCTGCTTGGTCAGGGTAATAGCTTTATCATTATTGGGATAGCTTCTGTTGGCACTGGAACCTCATCGACATCAGAATCTTGCGAAAGTTCTGAAAATCTGGATCTTCAACATACAAATCTTCATCTACGTTCAAAAAATCGTTAAGGTTTTCATTATCCGTCAACTTCAATACATTCTTATTTTTGAGGATATCTGAAAGTACACTAAGAGGCAAATCATCTTCTAGGCCAGATATATCCGCCTCAGTTAACTGGTCTTCACTTTGCATATTTGCATGTTTAAATCCTGCTTTGCGGAAGCAATTTGAACTGTCTCTTTGGTTACTTGGTCCCAAGCGGTTTTGGCCAAATAAACTGCATTCAGTGGTGTAATTTTCTTTATTAACTCAAAAGCTGTACGAGCAGTTTCAATGTTTACTACCAGATGTTTGACTATTAGACTTCGGTAATAAGTTTTAAAATTCTTTATAATCCCCTGGTCAAGTGGTTGACAAACTGATGTACAATTAGGGGGTAAAAATAATATTTTTATATTATTTAAGCGAACGTCTTTCGGATGAGATCCCGCGTTGTCTAAAAATAACAAAATGTTTCTTTTTTTCTTTAGCCATTTTCCAGTCTAGGTTTGCAACCACTCGTCATAATTTGTCCTGTCATCCAAGCTTTCTTATTGTATTTCCAAGTTACAGGCAGTTATTTATGTTAATGTTTTAAAAGCTCTGGGTTTAGCTGCCTTACCAATGATTACGAGTTTTTTCTTTTTAACCCGCCATATTTGCACAATGCAAAATTGTAAACCTCTCTTTGGGATATTTACCCCCAATACATTTTTACTTCTTTAATGTGAGCGTTTTGTCGGGTAGAGCCATAAAATATATGCCTGTCTCGTCGGCATTATAGGTGTCTCTCGGTGAATATCCCTTAATCAAAGAAGGGCATTTTTTTAAAAACGATGAAACATCTTCAGCATTATCCGAAGTTCCTTCTCCCGAAATCGCTTTAAAACTTATATTGTGACGGATTCTAATTTATTGAGCCAACCAGAAGAAGCACTGAATGTAGAATGTCACAAGAAGCGTATTTCTCTTGCTTTACATCGTATTAGCGGACCTAAAAAAAAAAATAAGTTTTTTGCGTTTTTGTCACGACAAACCATTGGTAATCTCACTCTTTTATCTACATAATATTTCAGAATTTAATATTAAAAGAAAATCAAGCGCGTTAATACAAAGAAACCTTATCTAAAAAATCAATATGCCATCCTGTTAAAGAATCCCTTATGCGAACTGCTGTAAACCAATCATACAACAATTTGTCAATTTTAGTTACCATCACCAGTCAAAAAGCTTCTTTTTTCATTCAAATTGCTGTTCGACATCCATTGTTTAGAAGGATTTCTTTTGTTTAATTATATCTGCAGCTTGTGTTTTTCCAATATTAAAACGCTTGGATAAGTTCTTACACTTAAATTCTCTTTTTGTAAACTTCAACAATCTCAACTTTTTGTTTTAAACGTGAAAATTTTTCTATTTGGGGCATTTCTACACTGAATGTGTCGCCCACTGTATCTGTTTCCGCAATAGACGTCAGACTAATATTGAATGCAGATTCAATCGAAAGCGTGCACCCAAATAAGAAGAACGGTAAATCCCCGACCAACTTGGGGAAGTCCCTAATTCACGCCAGGCAGAAATGCGCGACATAGGCTGCGTTGTACCGAAAGATTAAAGTCGGCAAATCTCCGGTTACTCGGGAGAGCCCAGCGAAATTGGCGCGCGGCGCGATTGAGAAATGCAAAAGCAATACTTTCGATAAAAAAATAGATAAGGCGTTTTTTTTATTTTATTTTTTGTCCGGTTAAGAGAACATTTTCTCGTGTCCGCGTCCGTTCAAGAGAATGTCCGTCCCAAGAAAGAGTTAATGCAATGGAAATTATATGAAGCCGTCGGGCACCATGAGAAAACTTCCGTTTAAGCGAGGTGTCCGTGTAAGAGGGGTGTCCGCGAAGGGGAATTTCACTGTATATACATATATTTAACTTGTTTGATGTTATGTAGAAGTAATTCTTTTTTAAGAAAACATATGGTGATGGGATTTTAAAATAATGTTAGTTAGTGCTGCTTCGATATTAGTTACTTGGTTCGATTTATGCTCGCAAGTATTACTTACTAAAAAGACGATATGTCAAACAGCCTCCTAAGTTTTGAAAAAATGTGATTCTCACAGATTATTGATGGATTAATCATTATTGCTGTTTAGTATTCTTAAAAATTGTATTACTATAAAGTTTTAAGATTATTTATAAAATTCTTAAAACAATAAAGATCGCAAAGAAATTATTTATTTTATTAACCCCCGTTTATAGTATTTTGCAGAAATATGTTTTAGCTATCGCCCGTGTAATTCAGTGTCGTTGTTCATATTTTTTTTTTTAAAGTGGCCAACACTTGGTTTGTTTACAAACTATCTTTATGTAGCACAGCTTCATGCTTTCTTCTTACATACAATATTTGTTATGTATGTAAATGCAATAATATTGTAAATAATTGTTAATGTAAGTACTTCTTTTCTAAAGCAAGTAAATGCTTCATTAATACTTGCAACACAAGTTTGTAAAACAATAACTTAATTTGCTGAACTCCACAAATTATTAATAAGTATTAGAAATGGGTATAGCAATCACTAATTTTAATTTTAAAACCTAAAATAGTTCTTTTACTTTTCTGATAATATCTGTTTAGAATTCTGTATTCTCTGTAGATAGCAATAATAATCTGTGGAATATTATAATCAGAGCGAGGGTGATTTCGGGCTAAGATCATACGAGGGATGCAAGTTTCTCTCTTCATAAACGTATATACAACCGGGCACTTGACTACTTATACGACTAGTTGGTGCACCGGCAGTTCGTGCGATAGACGATGAAATACAATTACATGCAAAAGACAGCGGCGTCGTTAGGTGTTTGTTAGCGCCGTTGTATTAAAAGTTGTATTTTAAATTATATATCGTACAATACGTAGTATATTAAGTAAATAACTGTAAAAGTTTTATTCCATTAGTACTACGCATTAATGCAATTTAAAATAAATTAAATAATATTAAAGGTATGCATGTATAATTACAGGTGGTGTTTTAATAAAAGGGAGAGTTTACTTGTGAATTTGTTTCCATTATTTACGTCCGGATATAATACGATTTAAAAATTTAAATCCTTTGGCAAGAAAAAGCAGAAAAGGAGATACATAATCTTTAATCTGTGCAAATAAAAGCCACTGTTCATGGAGCAAAAGAATTATAACTAAAAATGTACTTCGAAACAAAAAGAATAAGGAATTTACGAAGCAGAAAAAATAAGAAATCCCTAAGAATATATATAAATAATAATCGCAAGAAAAGAACAAGAAAGAACTAAAGATTTACATTTATTTTAAAAATAAATAGAGAACTCTTTTATAGGCAAATATATAAAAGTAATATACACACACAACAATTGAATAGCTAGTACTGACTATGGACAAAGTTCAAGTCTAGCCGGCTTGATGCAGGCGTCATTTACTCTTGATTTAAAAATAAATAAAAAATGCTTTCAAGCTGAACTATATATATTAATGTAATTCCAATATCATATATACATATTTATGTATATAAAACAATTATCAACATAAAACAAAATGCAGCAACACAGGGCAAGTCTAGTCGGCACAATGCGGGCACATTACGGGCGTCCACCTTTGCCTTGGATGATATCATGCCAGTTCGCCCGCAATTATCGGCGCTCTGATTATAATCCTTTTAAATTAGAGGATTAGAAACATTTTCTCCAAATAATATTGTTACAATTCCACCATATGTTCTAATAAACACGAAATAAAATAAATAGAAATATATTTTTAAATAAAGGCGTCCATTTAATAGCCCTTCGTATTGCTACAATTTTTTGCGGGGATATTGAAAAGAACACGCCGCGCCGTCATCGAAACTACAATGTATTTTATTATTCTATGTATAAAGCTTTTTTCTTTTTATTTATGTTTTTGTCTAAACCTTGAATCAATTCATCCTGTTGAAATGTAAATACGTTCCCTGAAACCCAAAATATATTAAAATTTTCAATTGCTAATGTCCCGATTTTTCCTGCAAGAAGTGTACATTCAGATTTAATTACATACGGAAAATCGTGCACAATAATGATGCATGCATGTACTTGCATAATGTGCCTACCCTTATTATAGTTCAACATTTGCATTTGGTGGGTAAACGCAGTGATGTGCCAACTCGTTAAATTCGGGACAAAATATTCTTTTACAGCAACAGCCGCGGCAATTGTCGTTAAAATGGCTAGTTTTATGGTCTAGTAAATTTTCTATCCCGACGGATATAAAGGAATTACGGCCTTATTTGCATATAGATAGAACTTTTTTCAGGGACGCTGGAACTGGAGGGGCGTAAAAAATTAATCAGTTACTGAGAAAGACTCAAAGTAAATTAAATATCGCTGTTCGCGTTATTGGATAGAGATTCAATTATTTCTTTCACCTCTAACACCGTGATGAACTTTATTCACTAAGTAATATATTGTGACTTTCTTGGAAATTGATTAGTGAAAATTGCACTGATTGCATTTTACAAGGTGGCGCAAAAGTAATGTTATAATTTGAATTGGCCGCCATTTTTGCAGATGGCGCCAAATGTCACTGTGCTTTGATATTTATGTTGTAAATATATAGATAATTAGTTGTCAACAAGCCATGGAGCGATACGCACTTCAAGAACGTGGAGTTATTGTTACTGTTTATTTGACAGATTTTAAGTCTGTTGTTTTAACGCAGCGTGAATTTCGCCGTCGTTTTCCTGGTTGTCGCGTTCCATGTGCTTGAACAATTAAGCGTTTGGCGAGGCGCTCGTGCAAACTGGGTCCACTAGAGATGTCGCACGAAGTGGCGGCCTTGTAGGCTCGTTCGAACGAGAACATCGCTGCTGTTGCCGACGACGTCAGAGAGAATCCACAAATATCAACGAGAAGACGATGCACATAATTAGGCATCAGCAGACGTTCGTTGCAACGCATTTTGGTGAAAGATTTGAAAATGTTCCTCTACGAAGTGCAAACTGTTCACGAATTACTGCCTGCTGACCGTCGGGCAGGTGGTATGTACTTGCCATACTCTGTCGAACTTGGTGCAAGAAGAGGATGATGTCGTATCAAAAATCATAATGAGCGACGAAGCCCATTTCCAATTAAGTGGTTACGTTAACAAACAAAATTTGCATTTCTGGGGCACAGAGAATACACATGAAATGCAAGAGGAGCCATTGCATCCCCTCAAAGTGGCTGTTTGGTGCGGCATTTGCAGTGAAACGGTGATTGGCCCTTATTTTTTTAAGACGTCGTTGGCACTACCGTAACCGTAAATGGTGAGCGTTACAGGCAGATGCTAAATCAGTTTTTTTTTACCGCAAGTTGCTGCATTGCGTCTCGATCATTGTTGGTTTCAACAGGACAGAGCAATCTCTCACACAGCTCGGGCAACTATGGAGATTTTGAGACACCAATTTCCAAGTCGAGTGATCTTCCGTTTTGGAGATTTGAACTGGCCGTCCAGATCGCCAGATCTAACAGCACCATACTTTTTCCTTTAGGGCTTCTTAAAATCTCGCGTTTATCACAACAAACTACCAACCTTGCAAGTTTTGAAAGCTAACATCTTAGACATATGCAAATTGATTTTGATTTCTTGATATAGAGAATAGTATTTATATTCCTTTCTGAAAACGCATATTTTGGACTTTGTTTAGAATCTTCTATTGTGTGTGTCGACCCCACAGTTTGCAGATGTTCCGTACTCTGATATCACCATCAGAGTTTATACTGCAATTTGGCCACAGATTCTTGCAATGTCGAGAGCGCATAAGGAATTAAAATACAGCCAAGGGAACTGTTATATTTTTACTATTGTGATTAATTAAGAGGATGAATCGGCACACCACGAATAAATACTTTTTTAAGACATGTGATTTTCTATTCCTTTTGAATTTGAAGGGCTGAAAAACAGCATTTAATACCTATCAACAAAAATCGTTTTGCGTGGTAAATACTCATTATGCTTCACTACATTAGAGTAACCCATAGACTTAGAAAGAAGTAGCGGGAATTTATTTTTAAGTAGATATGCTATGCGGAAACATATTCCTTGTCGACATAATGCTTTGACATATTATGTGTGTAAGCTTTATTCCTTCCCAATTCCATCGTCAAAATCCGATGTGGTGGTTAATGCACTTCGGCACTGATTAATCAACGGTCCGACAGCTCGAGACTACTAATTAGGTCAATACTGTCATCTGTTCTTGATATTTGTGGTCTAACGGAGCTAACAACATTGCCTTCGATCGATATACTGCTTTCTGAAAATGCTTCAAACCATCTGAAAACTTACGCGCTCGACAAAGCATTTTCCCTACAGGCTTCTTTCAATTTCTACGAAAGTTTCAGTTGCGCTGTGCCCGAGTTTGAAACAAAACTTTGATTGCACGCCGTTGCCCGTAATTGATATTATTCATTTTGATAATATACACAAGGAAGCACTTCGCAAAGAGTACGATTACGGTTCACCTGCTAACTTTACAAAATTGCTGTATTGTACTACTTAGGTCTTCCCTAAATTGTTCCACTTCGCAAAATACTGCAATGCCATTAGGTAGAGTATTACAAAACTAATATAAATAAATGTTTGTTCTTTTTTACAAATCTTATACATGATGCAGAAAACTTTATTATTGATTTATAAAAAAGCTTAGGTAACTAGAATGTCTTAGAGATGTGTTATTTTATGTTAGCCCAGTGAAAAATAGATACCACTAGGTATTGGAAATGTAATACTTACTATTATTACAGTGATAGCACCAAAATATCTAATTTCGAGTATTCGTTCACATACTACCATTTGATAGCAGGGTTATAAAACGTGAATAGAATGGAATTTATTGTCGGTTAAGCTTACGAAGATCCTCAAGTCTCGGAGTGTTGCTATAGTTTCCTGTAATGACAACACCTCAGAAAAAGAAATATCTAATTACTTGAAGAACAAACAGGATGATGCTAGAGAAAAGACATTGAATTTATAAAATTAATTGTAAAAATTGCAGAAATTGTTACATTGATCACAACATCAGTATGATATGCTCATATGACATACTTACTGGAAATAGTCCTACGGCCCTTTTTCATTATCCCTTTTTGATTTTTTTTAAATCTTATGTCAGGCTACTAAGACAATGTCCTTGAAGCCAGAACAGGAATATTAAAAAAATATGTAATGAAAGTTGTGACAAGATTCTATAAAAGAGGTATTAATGACTTAGTTTCAATTAAAAACACAAAAAAGAGGAAACCATCAACATCACATCACAGTAAAAAAAAATTACAGTAACATTCCTGGTATTTTTTACGCCTGGAATATTACTGTAAATTTGCAAGTGGACATGTAAATTTACAGTGACGCTGCAAATTTACAATTTCATACTTACAGCATTTGGATGTAAAAATACAGCAATTTTTGTAATGTTACCGCCGATTAATATTTCAGTTATCTTACTGCAGAATTACTGTACAGCTATGTAACTTTATAATTCATTGGTCCATCTAACTGTATATGGTTGTACATATGAAACAAAAACAATATTTTGAGCCACCTGTAAATAAACAATTTTGAAAATGAACAGTAGAAATTCTGTTACGGGCGTGGTTTATGTTGACGATACACGTGTCTCGATAACGTCTATAGCTTCAGTTGTACTAAACACTTTGGTCGTACGCAGGTGTACATTACACTGGATAAAGTTGTATGAAATTCATATGTTGCTCATATGAATGCATCAAAAGCAAATTCAAATTGGCTATATCCACACGTAACATATTCTTGTAAATAAAAACCTCAACACTAGCAATAGTGACGCCAAATGCCAGTATAGCAGGGAGGGGAGTCGCCTAAACACGAGTTTGAGTTCGGATCACGGTCACAACACGAATCATCCTTCCACCTCTCCCAGATACTTTAAACAGTACTCTTACTTGTGAAATTACAGTTTTAACAGTAATATTAACATTGCAGAAGTAAATGTACGTTACAAACTTATCCGATTACATTGATATTTGTAAATTTTCAGTTCGACCAAATAAATGCAGCAAGCTTAGTGTAAAAACGCCGTTACAGTAAAAATGCTGTAAAATAATGCAGTAATTTTACTGTAATATTACAATTATTTTTTACTGTGCATTTTAAGTTTCACTGAAACTACATGTATGAATTGAATGCTAACTCAAATGCATTTATCCGATTTCGTGACAGTTATGCTGAAACCTAATTGCTTGGGAGACCAACTTGCAAATAAAAATCCAAGACAAGAAAGAGATATGGTTGTTTTGCAGAAACAAGGAGAAATCCACAAGCTGTCATGGAGGCAACAAGAGTTGATTTTTTACATTTACATCCAAATTTAACTTATGTGAGAATAATTTTTTTTCCAGAATAACGTTAATCTGAGGATCTAAAACTCCAATTCGGGACCTCGAAAGAAAAAAAAAATCGTAGTTGTAGACCGGAGAGACACATAAGGACAGTTCAGAACCTTACCTAAATCACATAAAAAACGCAATCCAATTGTGTCCTTCCCAATATGACACACGAATCGGACGGAGTGATTTTATTGCCTTGAATATATACTATAGCTAAATGCATAGCGCGAAGCGAGTGTGGCTCGTGTAAGCAGACACGTCTCACCACTCTGATCATTACTCTTATACACTCCACCATAGTTCAGACCGTTGAAATGAGGTGTCTTTTTTTCCTATAAATATTTGCTTTACATTTTATAACGTTAAGATATATCCTTTTTCTGAAATTTTTCCTTTGTCAAATATAAAAATACAGGTAAATTAGTTACTCTGTAATATACCATTATCATTTAATTAATCATTCAGAGCTCCAAAACTACAAAGAGATTGAATAAACACTCTGGCTAATGAAATGGAAAGTAAATTATAAGGACTTACTCACGTACTTATACTTATCTATTATATGCCATTAATACTTATTTTTTTTTCAATAAATTCATCTCAAAAAGATTATCCTCATCTGGTCGAAAGCGGGAAAAAGATAAATTAATTTTTAAATGGCTACAAACACCCGTGTAATTTCTCTTCAACTTAATCGCAGACGAAAAAGAAATTACCCAAAGCCGATGCGCATTCCTGCGAGGAAAGGGTCTCATCGTTCGTTTATCCTTAAAACCATTTACTGAATTTAGTATTATTACTATATGTATTCTTGCGCTATTTTCGACTAAGAAAATTTTAAATTATGTTTTTCCTTAATTTAATATTTTTGTTTTGAACTTCAATGAGCGTAACATAAATAGGCGCTATATGCTTATGTGGATCTTCATGTAAATTCACATCTTATCTCTATATTTTATGGTGTGTTCTACTGCAGATATCGTTTTCTTCAAAGTCACTTCTGTATTTCCTCCTGCGATTTGAGTTTATTGATTATATTTCCTCAATTTGGATCCTATAGTGGCCATATTTAATGCCAGTTGGTTATTTGGATTGATTTTCGTGACTAGATAACGAGTTCCTTAACGATAACTGTTGAATTCGAAATCGAGCATGGCATTTGAAATTTGACCGAAACTGTATGAAAGGGAGTCTAAGTGGAATGCATTCCTACGATCTCATAATTCTGATGTCGTATCCGAATTTCTTGGTAAACAAGCTTGGAAGCAGATTTTAAGTATAGCACAACGGAGAGAATAGTGTCGTTTTATAGAAACGATGAAAGAAAAATCAACAAGCCTTCGTCGATGCAACAAATATGTTCGTATTTCTCAGGAATTTTGCACATTAATATAAAATTTAACAGTTAAGTTAAAATATAGACGAAAACAATTTATCCTGCAAGTCGAGCTAAAGTTTTATGAAGGGTTAAAGGGATTAGTCCCGGAATTTTATCCCAGTACTATTAATCCAATCATCTCAAACCCATGGAAAAGGAAAGCCATAATCCCAGACTCCAAAACTGTACAAGGAGAGTTCAGAATCCTACCTGATATCCTGGGTGGCCCATCTGTAAAGCCTAATCTGAAATGTGTTCTTACATTGTATTATATGTATGTTTCTTATCCGTGGGTTGCTTCAAGAATGGCAATTATATATTCGTGGTAGTAGCGGATTAGTTATTCAAAAATAATACTTAAGCTGTGAAGAAATGATTTAATACGACGTTTGTCGATATGATGCACTATAGCTTTTTCAAAATTACCAATTATTTCAAAACTGAAATATATATAAATTGTTTAGAAAATGCATTTAATATTTTTCAAATTTGTATTTTTACCTAAAACTTCACATTCTTCAAGATTGATAAAATTTGTTTTAATTATTTAAAGAATAAACATAATAAAAAATTAATATTAAAGTTTGGTGTTTAAAATTTTCTCTCTAAATCTAAAAATGTTACTGTGTTATACATAAATATGTGAAATTGTTTTTATAAAGATTGAGTAAAAAGGTATTTTTAACTATGTTTGTGGAAGTTGAAAATAAAGTTTTAAGGTATACACGGTTAGCTAATAAAGCAATTTGTAAGGATAATTATAAAATTCTAAAGTATGTGTTTGATAATTGTGAAATGTCTTCACGGTTGTCAATAGAGTTTTTTATTATTTTTAATTTGTCAAAAGTGAAATGGTTCAAGCTATTCATGTTTTCTTTAATGCAGTAATGTTAATGGATGATTTGCGTCCTTTAAATCGATCTGTCAAATGTTGTTTGGTCTGTCCGATTTATACGCCATCGCAATTATTACAGGGGATCTTCTAAAAAAACATGGGTCTGTGTGTTGCATTTGGGAGTGATACTTTTAAGTTGTGTATACAAAAATTTAAGATTATTATAATTTTTATGAGAAACTTTGATGCTATATGGGAATACAATTTTATTTATTTTTTCTGATCATGTATGAACGTACAGTAAGGCTAAATAGTTTGTTGTAGGAGGATTATCTTAGGATTGGAATGTTTTACATGAAGTATTATAAAACTTATTTAATCGTTGTTCGTAAGTATTTAGGATAAATGATTCAGGATAATTATTTAATTTGGAAATTCGTTTTATTTTTAGAATATATTGGACTATATATTGGACTTGTTAACTGAATAGCTCTATCGAAAAGGGAAGAACACTTTTTTAATGAAAATATGTTGACAAGTGTTACAATTTAAATACCTATTAGATGCTGTGGATTTTTGATATCTTTTGGTTAGAATTTTGTTTTATTATGTTGTATTTTAAACCAATTTGAGTCTTTAATTTCTCTTGATAAACAATTACTTATCTGTCGTAAGAAGCGTCTCTCTTAGAAACGCGAGAAAAAGATAGCCTGCTTTCTAAGAGGCCGCAAGCAAACATACTTGACTGCAGTGTATAAACTTAATCCCAGAAGCGAGAGGGATTTCCCAAAGTCAAGGCAGGAAACGTGAGAGAGGAGGGTCTTACCGTTCATAATTACCTTTTTTTGAAAATGGAGCATTAATTTCGTTTTATTATTACAATATTTTAAAAGAAGGACTAATTCATATTTACACAAGCTTTTCTGTAAAATCAGTGAAAGGTTTTTGTGTTCCACCTACCTCAAGGGCACATTATGTATTTACTTTTCAATAAATTAAGTGATCGCTGTACATAAATGTCGTGATCATGACATTTATATACAAGGACTTGCATATAGAATTCAACTCCTGTTAAAGTGCATGCTGATAATGGTGTTCTTCCATTTATATGTATCTATTAATTCGAACGATCTGAAAAATCTCGTCGCGACTACAGCAACGTCGAGACATGATTTCTTGTCTTGACGGTCCGTAGCCTCGTAAGTCTCGCCTATATTTTGAGTTTCGTGAAGTCTTATCAAACCACTGGTACATGTATTCTCGTGCCCAAGCGATATCTCGCCTAATAAGAAACGTTTTTTTTCTTCATATCCTGGCCTATTTGTATTGAGTGCATTTCTTTTTCCTGTTGTAGTTGTAATGTGATTGTATATATAGTCAAAACGTTTAATTCATTACTTTGTGTAAATATGAATGGAAAATTCTCATTATTTATTTTTTTAATAGCTACTGACTGATATTCTTTCTATATTTTCACATTCATTTCATTACTCTACTATTTTCCTTATTTAGATGTGTTTGATTTTAATTTGTAATGGAAATACATATTAATTACTTATCTTCAAATGTACGTTAAACGAACAGTCATACATAAGCATGTTAAACAAAAAGAATCAAGATTTACGGTTGAGCAAATGTATTCAACCTATCTAAATTAGCGAGAAATCTCGACTCGTCTTGATAGGCAACGAACCAAGACAAGACGAGAGTTCTTGTTACTTCTCGTCTCGATTTTACTGGTATACTTAGATTAGACAGTTGAAATGTGCGCATACTTCGACTGGTTATAACCTGTCCTTGTGATCGTATCAACCTGGGTTTTCTCTGGTGCTCTTACGTGCTCATGTGCTCAAGTGCAGACGGTCATTAGCAATGAATTAATTACACTCCGATGAGTAGCAAATTTAATCGAGTGTAGATAAAAACAAAACGATCACATCAAAATATAAGCTACGAAGGAAAGGATACTATGCAGAAGAGTTAAATATAATTTACAATACCCGTAAGGAATAATTCAATCTGCAATTTCCTTTTCTTTAGAGCAAACAATGAACATACATAAAAACATAAAATGAAAAAGCAAGCTTAGTATTGTTTGGATGAATCATTTATTTAGAAGCAGGGATAAATACGATGACGTGGTCTTACTTTACGATTTGAACGATGTCTTTGAAACCTGTCATTCAGCGCAACTTATAGTTACTGTTCAGAGTACTGGCAGGAATTTTTTATTAATTTAATTCAAATTAAATATCAAATATTATATATTTTTGAAAAAAGAAAAAAAAATGGAATTCCATTATATCAGATTCTATGTATATAATTGTATCATATATGTTATATAATTTAAGCAATGTTACGGTAGTACCAGCATTTAATATTTTAACATATTTGGAGAATTTTATTCTTTGTTGTCTTACATACAAGGGCTTAGGTATAAACTTATGAATTATGCTTTCGTCCAAATTAATTCAAACACTTTCGACCAGTAATTCCAAATTGATTGAAGGTTATTGACTCGATTTAATGGAAATATATTTCTTTATTTTACTGCTGTGTACATTTACTTTTATCATTTAACATCATGTCTCCCAGAAACAGGGAATTTATTTTAATTAGGTAAAATGTTTACTTCACTTTACGGTGTGATGAGAATACGGTCAAAATGATATATATTTGCTACTCCTGACTGTGTAATCAACCGTGTAGCAAAAACTTGTTTTGGGAATAAAAATAGTTCTAAGTCTTGCATAGGATTAGATGTGCATAAAAGAGAAGAGGTTGTCTAGGTATTAGACAACTGTCCAGATACTTAATTCCTGAAGTGTACGTACAATTCAAATACCTATTACAAAGTTACAATTAAAATAATTTGTTAAGATTTTGCTTTTTTTTTCTTGGTTTTGTAAGAAACCTATTCATTGTTGATTATCACTAAAATTCCATTAACCACGCACACACTATATTCATTTAAATTCGAGATAATATGCTTTACGTTATTCAGTTCATGAAACAAATTTAATTACAAAACGAGCTAAATAGATAATCTTGTAATACGTAATGAAAATACCAACAATTATATTTTAGTGATTAGTTATTATTAGTAATTTAAATTTACATCATTTTTAAAAGGAATATAATTTAAAATTCAGGCATTTCTTCGGAAATAATATACTTTTCGTTGAAACGGTTTATTCTTTTAAGTGAAAGATATTGATAGTTGATTCAAGTCCTCTTTATTTTGAACTTGAAAAAGTATGCAGATTGGCAGAAGCATTTTGATTCAAGAGGTTTTTCTTTTGCTTATAACATTTATTCATTTTAGACTTAAGCGCAAACACAACAAAATCTCCTGATCATTTTTAATCGAAATGAAAATGAATTATCTCCAAAAACCCAATGCACTAAGGAGAGATTTGCCATCAGAATGTTGTAAATTTTAGTAGTATTGGGGCAGTTGCTCGCAGTGACCATCCTCCTAAGCACTCTAGTGTGTTCAGATGTTGATCTGGTAAATATACCAGATTAGTATGTTACGTTCATAGTTTCCAGCCTATTTTATGCGAAATATTATCTGTTACTGGAATGAAATAGGAGATGCGCCATCTATGCGACAATTTCTCTATTACACATAAGTATATCTCCTCATCTGCTGTACTATATGGGGAGAAAACTGCTATACGAAAATAAAATGCGACATTTATTTTTACTTCTATGTAAATATTTAGTTAAATTAATAAATACTGCGCTAGCTTCAAATAAATCTACTAACCAAATTATTTGTTTGATTGAATACAGGAATATTTTTAATATTCCTAAATCAAGTAATAATTTAGTAACTATAACCAAATGCATGAAAGATAGTTGAAAACAACAAGATCGTTTTTCCCGTGTATAACAGTTTTAAAACCTTCAAACTCTATATACTGCTGTAAAGTTTCTTGGCTTATAAGTAAATAAGTATTAACTGGAAGGATTCTAATTATCTCTGAAATTTCTTTAACCTCGCGCGAAAAATATTCACTTTCGTTAATTATTGTTTGTGTATCTGAGACTTATGCATGGGGAAACATGAATAAAACTAAAATACTTCCGCGTAAAAAGCACTCAGCTTGAATACAGGTGCTTGCTCTCTTTTGTCAGCGTATATTGACCATACATACTTGTATTATGAACTAAAATTAATAAGAAAATGTATTTACTCGATGACGTTTCTCTATTTAAAATCAAAAGACATGTTGCCCCTAATTTTCAATAGCATGTTTTATATGAATAAACAAGTGCAAGAGCTGCAGAAAATCTGCATCTGCCAGAGTCGATAAAGTGTGAAAACCCGACAGGTTTAAAGCTAAGTAAATAGGATAATGTATCGCCATGCCAAAACCACGTTGTTTCTGTGTCAAATTACGTGATTTTCCATATTCCCGCAAAGCTTCAAAATGTATGTATGTAGATGCATACATACATAATACATATGTATGCTCATCTAAATGGGACCGTGTGCAACCTTTCAGTACCACGTCAGCCACAGACCGGAGTTAATATACTAGAACGCACCCGAATATTTATGCGAAATTTAAGCGTTGACTGGTGGGACGAGTGCGACCCGAGATAAATGCGAAGGGTTGCTGCACCACCCTCGCTGTACCGAATGTCATCAAAATCATTTATCAATGGGGGAGTATAATAGAATATAGTACCCTCGGGTTGAGCTATTGTTATTGGATAGTACGATTAAGTGCATAAAAACATGAATAAATTATCGGGGATGCCAGGAAGGTATACATCTTTATGGAGTATTTACAGTAGATATGCCTTTTACTAGGATGATAAATCTAACGTGTTTTCGATAAATGTCTTATAGAAGTACTTAATTTAAATTCGTAAACTTATTACTTTTTAAATTCTGCAATGCTTTGTATCTTTTTGCTTGTTTATCATTTAACACACAAGTATCGAAAAACGGATTGAATACATTGCATGTACTCTCAATTAAGTGTTGGCACCGGGACTAGCCTTCTTAAGGCTGGTATTATACTATCATAGGTTTGATAAAAGATCCATTATAAGAGATTTTATAAAACATTATTTGATTATTTGATTCAAAGTTTAAAAAAAGATTTGAAAACTAGTATTACACTACATAAAATATTATATCACATTTGTCGTGATGGATGAACAATAGCTCTGTGCTTCTATGGTTTCAATTAGCTCAGTTATCATAATTTGTACAATATTAAAAAAAAAAAGGAGAGAGCAAAGAAGATGTGAATGGGTTAAAGTTGAAAATGATGTTTTGTATTTGTATTTTACAACCTTTCTATATTTTTACCTCGTAGGTACCTTGTCTTTAAATTATGAAAAAGACTTAAGTTGAATAATTGACTTATCCAATCTGCTATGGTTAGAACTGTTAGAAGTTAAATGATTTTACTTCTACTATAGTGCAAGCATAGATAATACAGTAGGTGTGAATAAAGTCTATTGACCTAATATGATAGTCACATTAAAAAAATATTTGCAGTATGTACTCAAATTTCTTTTTTCTTCTAAATAGTGGCTTCTGCGCCATTAAATTTTTTCTACATCAGTGTGTTTGTGTGTGTGTATCCACTGCGGTCGCATTGGATATTCCTCGATATGCCTCTAATCGTTTATTTCTATTTTGGTAATCTTCGTGTCGAACATTATACAAAATTTCATAACTTTCATATTCAGAAATTGTCAAATTATCAAATCTGGTCGAATGTAGCTAACTTTAATAAAAGATATTTAATAAAAGGAATCTTTTATAAAATATAGCCCATTACATTGTAAAATCTCTTTGACAAAGATATTTTCTAAAACATCTTTTATCAAATCTTTGATAATGTAATACCAGCCTAAGGAGATATATTAGCACTGCATTAGCTATACTAGCTATACTACGGCCTTATTATTGGCAATAGATTGTCATTTTCAACGTAAATTGAAATGGGAATCAATGGATGTGTGTATAAATTCAGCATTAAAATAAAGAAGCTAGTATTAACCCTACATATTGCTGTCTACTGAATGAAATTGAAAATGCAGAAAGAATATTAACAATGAAAAATTAAATTAGCTAGCTCAACGGATAAAAAAATTCTTAAAGGGCGCACAAGAACAATTAAACTCAGAGTTACCCTCGCGAATCAAAACTTGAATCCAACCGCGAAAAATAAATTGTGGTGTGTGTGTGTGATAGAAATCTGACTTTCTTAATTACCCCAAAAATTGAAAAGGTTTAATTAAAAATAAAAGAACAGAATTTTGAATGACGTTAATACACAACCAAGTATTTTATTATATATAAAAAAAATGTTAATTACAAAATTTTGCAGAAAAAAAAACCGTGGACGCAGGGTCCTGGCATAAATCAAAAAGTGCAACTGATTCTAAATTACAATAGGACATTGCTAAATTCTATATCAAAGCAAAAGATTAATTAGTTCAGGAAGATAATCCTTTTTTCAATATCAATCCACGTGTGTTCAAACTAAAATAAAATGAATTCGTGGAACACCAAAAATTTACAAAAATGAAAACTAAACGCAAGAACAATGCTACTATTCACCCAAACCGAGGTGATTAATAAAATAAAAACGAAACAGCAAACTAGAAAATCAAAAATGAACTCTTTAATGTTTTCTATAATGAGGGAATTAAAACTAAAATCTATCTTCCTGCACGAAATAATAAATAATATTATATCTAAAATGTGTACACAACGATATAATAACAATTATTATTAAGCGAGTTCCTTGATGTACAGAAAAAGATCAATATATGCGAAACAAATCTCTAAATCAAAAGTATTAACAAAATGGCAGCAAACAAATTAGAAATATATGTACTCACGCTCTCGTCTATCTAGGACCTGAGTTACAAGGTTGAACAGTCGAATATATATATATATATATAATCCTACTCACGACTACGTGCAACGCAGCCGCACAATTCATCGAAGAAAACTACTATACAAGCGAACGCTAGACATTTAAATGAATGAAATTAATTTAAAACAACTGAACATTGAAATTAAATAAATTAAACAATTAACTCATAAACTAAATTTTATATAAAAATAAAATCTACATCTGTGAAAATTCTCTCAAAACATTGTCAAAGGCTGAACGGAGTAAACACGACAAAATCTATGCAACTTAAAAAAAAACTTGCGAAAACTAGGTGTCCGTCTACACGTCCAATATGTACTACAATATATACTATATTTTTCCACATACGTTATGTAGACTAGACTTTTATCGAGTTTTGATGATTTGAGAATCAGGTTACTTTTCGAAGGTTCCAATGCTGTTAATAGAGTTTGAAGAATGAGAAATGCGGTATTTTCTTAAAAGGTCTATAACTTTGCAAAAAGCAAATACCTAAGAACATGCTTCTAAACTTTTGTAGCTCATACTATTAGCTTTTAATGGGCTATAGTATTTTTAGTGTGAACTCCAAAAAGTTTGTATTATTTCAGAACCTGAATATTGCGAGTTTATAAGTATACGCACCAATAATTAATTGGCACTAAACGAGTGCATATTGTAGCAAATGCAAAAACCACGAAATGATCTGAAAAAAAAAAATTATTGTTAAGATTACGATGCGCAATTGTGGAAAAAAGATGCGTTTAGTGGTTTTCGCATATCGCACGGATGATGTTTTCTGTTAGAACCAGGTTCGTTTATTCAGATAATTTCGGTGACCAAGGATCTAACGCTAGAAATAAGAGTATTTTCTGAAGACGATCTTCTTAACGAGGCCTCATTAAATTAATTCTTTAGAGCAGAGAGACGATTTTGTATGAAGATTGCGCAAAAATTGCTGGCCATCACTGGCACTTCGTTTTGCACTGAACTAGTTGAATTTCCATTCTTGTGGCACCTACAAAAACTTCACTAAATACGTTATTAATGAAATTATAAAAATTATTAATTTTTGTAATTTCTGTTTTTGGAATTTTGTCCTTCTTTAGGACGCTGTTTTGAATAATATGTTAACTAATCCTTTCCAACTGGAGCAAATAAGGGTCTTCTAGTGTCAGTTTTTGGTCCTTGTTTCAAATATCAGTTGAGTGATCATGGCAAAGCAGTCAAAGTCAAATAACTGTTAGAAAGTTTGAAACGAGGTATTCTGCCTGTGGCCACGAAAGCAGACGTTTGTATCGTTAGTAGCTCCTACAATTTTAAGGCTACATATTCAGTAATATCCCAGCGTTTTGATATAATACCTGTAGGTGTTGTTTTTATATCCACGTTTACCTGTTCAATATTTTTATAAAAAAATTCCCTAGAAGAATTCTGGTGATATACCCCTTATAGAATCCCGTTTGGCCCTAGACTTCTCTAGAATCCCTCCAATTTTCCACCTGCAATCGAGAAATATTAATTTTGAATCAATTCTTCAACACTTAAAAAGTATTTTATTTGTTTCAATCATTATCAGGTTTATGTTCACTTTTAAAAAGTGACCGCCATCGTTTTGTGATTGTTAGGAATTCGTTTGTTACTCAATATATGTTGACACAATTGATCTGGTATGGTTTATTATAAGAAACTTCAGATTTATTGAGATCTCTATTTAAATTGCCGGCTTCGTTCTCTTTAAAGTTAGTTTAGCAGTTGCTCAATAGATGACTACTGATATTGAACTAGCTTAAATATATTTAACTTATTTAAACAACTGAATTTACCTTTTGCCAGGCAAGTTTCAAATATCTTATAATAAAAATTGTTTAATATTGTGTATGAATTCACGATTCTTACCTGAGATTCCATTATGCACATTTCACATATGTATTTTACAGTTTTATTGATTTAATTTTGGTTAAGTAAAGAACAAAAGTAAAAAAATTGTACTTGACTTTTTTCACATGTCTTTATTGCATATATTGGTGTAAGTAACACTTTGATATAACATAATTATATTGTTACAAAGATTTTGATTAGAAACAAGTAAATTTTATAGTATATATAATATGCCCTTTTGATATCTAGCTGTGTACTATAAGGGGTCTGCTGCTCTGAAAACTTATGATAGAGGTATTTACAAAAATACTCCCACCACAAGCTATCAGAACAGCAGACCTCTTGCTTATTTAATGTGTTTTCAGGTTTGCTTATTTTCTTGTCTTGCCATCTGGCATCTAGAAGTAAAATCCTACCGTGGAAGAAGAAGTTCAAATTAGGCACCGGAAAGATCGCTAGTATGCAATGCAACAGTTAAAACATCATAATAATGTTTATTGAAAGTTCGAAGTTGTATTTCATATTATATTAAAATTAAAAATTCAATAAACGCCATTTCTTGTAAATAAATCTGAGTCAATTGCATCCAAATAAAATGATAATAAATAAGTTGGTTTTCTTTAAATGTAGATAGTTTAGATCAAAAGAAAACAAATGCGAGAGATAATAGAGACACTACACTCTTCAAAACACCTTACTACAAATTCCACTAACTGGACGTACTTTTCAATAGCAAAGCTATTGTCAGCTGCAGTAACTGAACTGATTATAGTAAAAGCTTGCTCTCGTAGCTCTATAGAAATTTATTCCCTTAAAGTACAGATAAAATGCTTTCATTACTAGCATTTTTTATGGCATTTATGGCATCCTTCCATACTTAGAATTCGTATTTGAATTATTCGCCGGAATATGAATTCTGAACAAGTCATTGACATTCGAGGAAAAAAAAAGTTATTGACATGCATTCTTCCCCGAATCCAAAAGAGATTTTCAGTGATTTTGCTTTTGTGCAGAGTAATCTTAGTGTTGGCCTGGAACGGTCTTTTGTATATTCGATTTCGAATTTTCAACGTATAAGCTTTCCGCAGTAGAGGGAGAAATCACAATGAGATTTTTTTATTTCGCTTTCGCATTTATTGTCGTCGGAGTCGCCAGCACAATGAAAATGCTTTTCAGCGAGTTAAAAGTAGGATTTCTCCACGATATTTGCGGTCGGAAATTTCTATTTCGTCTACGCGGTAGGCGGATTATCAGACAAATCAATCGTACCTAAAATTATCTATTGCTATAGAAACTTTCTCCAAGTTCATCGTTTTATTTTTCGTTTCACTTAATATTATTGCAATTATACGGGCAACATTATTTATTTTAAGTAGCTTTTACGGATGGTTCGTATATGTAAGTCATCATAAGGAAATGTATGAGCTACCTTTTACCTTCCCGTACAATATTATTTAACTGTTTGCATAACCATAATGAAAACAAGGGTAAGCTTCGGGTGTGGAACAGCCGGAGGGTATTGTTTGAACAAAGCATGCTCACATATTAATGTATTAAATGTCGAGTTTATATTTTTATTGCCCTTAAACGAATGAGAACCGCTTCGTTACCGCAATAGTTCAAATATAAATGATATTGTAACGTTTTCGGGGTTCAACTAATTCACACAGGCGTTATATTAAATAAAAGGTATTTATTTCTACACTTACGTCTAGTTAAGATAAAATAACACGTCTGTAACAAAACTAAAATACTTAATAAACTAAATTCACTTGAATACTACTTATTTATATTCACGATTTATGTCCACCGTTTACTTAGTTCGTGCGTGGCTTTCACAATACAAGTCTCCGATATAACTGAACTGCCCTCGTTCGTGGGTGCGTCTGATTCTGAAACGGGCTATATCTTTCCTGAACGTTCTACTACATTCGCACTAAAAACTTCGATTGCGTATCGGTGAAGTATATTACCGCGTCCTCTATTGGCGCTTGGCTATCTAATGTGATCTGCGCGTTATACAGGCAGCATCACCTGTTGGCACATTTGGAAATTCAAATTTGAAATGAAATAGTCGCGCGTAACAATATGCTACTGGATTAAACTCCTAGAAAACCTGCACCAGCATAGTCTCTTACAGTAAATATCTTTATGTTCGTCACCTAAACACAGTTGTTGATAGTTTGAAGAGACAGACCTCTCTGGCTTTATTGATCCTTTTTATCTCGTTGTGTGATATAATTTTACTTTTTACGCTTCATGGTGATCTTAGATTTTAACTTTTGTCGTGTTTGGTATTTTTTTTTCACATCGTTTACAAAATTTCTGGTTTGTTTACGCTTCATCTAGCATTCCTATTTTAGCTTGTCAGCTATCAACATTTGTAATTACCGAGAATAAACGTTCTTGCCAGTACATCTAATTTGATATATTGTTTTATGTTTTCAAGTTAACTCACAACAGTTGAGTGTTATTAATTGTTTTTCTCCTATATATTTTTTTTGTGATTTAATCGAATTGTAATAATTTTTTAATAATTCCCACAGCGACTCTAGACCTATTGTATTACTTCGTCCTGTGTATTTCTTTAGAACAAGAGCTTGTTTCGTTTAACTACGTTTAGTAGCCTCTGTGGTAAACCTCTTTTGCGCAGATCTGTCCAAGACTGCTCCCAGCAATAGCAGTTTCTGTCGTTCCAATGCAACGCAATCAAAATCCACTATGTGGGCTATTCCCTCCTTATCGTTGCGTAGTATACATTATAGGTTCATCTTTAAAGGCGCCTATTCTACAGCTCAACAAAAATTGCTTAAAAATTATGAAACTTGCATTCTGTGTATTAGTAGCAATTTAAATTGAAACTAATATACGGTGAATCGTTGGGAGGATAATTTGTCCATAACAAGTGTCCCAGAATACGGTCCTATCCGTCACTTCTTTTATTTCCCATATTTTTTAATAAAATTCGAAACGTAACCTATCTTACTTGTTATCGTCTCCGTTTGTACCGGAAATATGCTCAAATTTTAAGTATTGAATGAAATATCCTATCTGGTAGGCTTCTGAGCTGGAAGTGTGCTCTAGAATACTCTAGATCTTTTTCTGGCCGACGTTTCCTCCATACCCGTAAGAGACATCTTCAGAGCTGCTGCTGCTACTCAAACCTGAAACTAAAAGACTGACACACGGGGACCGTATGTCCTATATATTTTGATACATTCGGATTAGATGTAATTTTCTGAGTTTGAAAACATTATTTGTTGTTATTCGTTACTTTGTTTACTAAAAAAATTATATTCTATTTTTTAATCTAGAGTGCCGCAAATAGGGTAAAAGTATTGTGAACTATTAAGAAATGGGAGCACTAACTTCAAGTATTAGCGCAACTTGTACTAGAAAATTTGGAGGAAACAACAATTAATAAATTAAATTTCATTTCAAAACTTTACAAAAGATACGTGGATGATCATATGCTAGTGTTATCGGAAAATAAAACGATTATACTTCAACCCAATTTAATAGTTACCATTCAAAATTCAATAGTTTAAATTATCTAGACATTGCACCACATAAAGAAAAAATGATTTCATCAATGCAAATTTGAGTTTATAGCATGGTACTGAATTAGTGAACATAATTTAAAGGCCTTTTATTATTTGTTTTATGCCATATTTTAAAGGAACCTCTAATAGTTACGTGCGCACATATCTCGGCGATAGTACTTTTTTCAATGGAGATTTGGTTTTTTTAAAGACAAAAACAAAAACCAGAAAAAGACACTTATGCGGGAACAGCTATACAACTACTTCAAGAGCTCGTTTGAAATAAAGCATAAAGCCCCTTTTCAACTACAAAAAAACGTTTCAGTAGCTACAGCCACACATAAATCTAATATCTGCATTGCTAGCAGATATTAGATTTATTTGAGTATATTGTATATATTATAGTATTCCATACACATATGTACCTTCTACACACTGAGAACTAGAAAACAAAATTTATAAAATAATGTATTTCAAACATAATATTTATTCACAATACAAAATAAAATAATAAATTCCATAAGTGTAAATGTAGATGAAATCCAAAATTTACTGTGTCGCAGGTAATTGATGCTACAATTTTTCCAGATTTTGTCATTTCATGAATTTTTTTTATTTGCACTTTTAATATGTATCATTGTAAAAATTCAAAACGTGCAGAAAATTTTTATTTACATTAAAATATAAAATTATAATGAAGACAATAATTTTCATAGCACTGAATATGAATGTCTGTGTGGTTGAAAATCGTTTTCCTATGCCTGTAGTGCAAGTGTCCAAATCTATAAACAAAAAAAATATATTAAGGTTATAAATGACTCATCTACTATATTTGCATTACTGCCTTTCTCGTGTAATAATTGCATATGGCGCTATTGTTCTTAGATGCTCCAACTTAGCCTCTTTGCTCTGGCCAAAGCAAAACATTTGTGCAACACAGAATACTGCACGTGGTGATACCACGTGATGCCGAGTAACCACTCCTCCTTTTTGGGTTTGATCGTTTTATTTCAAAAATATGTAATGTAGCAAACCACATCCAATCTAAGTACATAGCATTGACACAATTCACATTTTGGACTAGTTACTTTAATTACATATTTAATTCTACATACATTACATTTATTTTGTAAGATTCTCTGGTTCAAGCAGAATGTAATTCTACCTATTGAGTTGAGCCAATTTAGAGTATTTTTGCAATGCTCTCTTGATATTTGCAACAATGATAGTGTTTTAAGGTAGCAATACAATTAAATTGTAATTATCTTGAAACTCACTGTACCTGTACTTTTTTTTAAACCTTGATTGCCACCGTAATATCCTTTAATTTTTTATGTATATTTACAGTGTGCCTTTTTTGAATATACTTTAGCAGCATTAAATAAAACATGAAAGTGTAAATAATCAAACATTCAATTATATTAACACTAAAATGTTGGCTAAAGAAAGAAATTCTAGAAATATTTTAGAAATGTTTTATATATATAAAAAAAAATAAAATTAAAAACGATGCAAATTTTCGTAGCTGATGTGAATAAATTATCAAAAATATATACGCAGTTGTTTTGATTTCGATAATACTTTTCTGTTAAGCCATGATATTTTTTTCGCTTTTATAAACAACCATAAAGATATTATAAAAATATTTTTTTTTTGCATTTTCTAGAGATGTTGGCATACTCACTCGATTCTTCATTAACATAAGATTAAGAAATTATAAATGTTATTATATTTTGTTTCATGCGTTCACTGGTACGTAATAAAGTACACTTTGATAGCTTCTTCCTAAAAGCTGACAGTTGGTAGAATTAACAATAGCTAGTAAATTAATTGTCAATTGTAATTGTTGTGTGTATATAAACTTCTCCTAATTATTTCATAAAATTTTTGAAATATATAGGTTTAAAAAATATTTTGAGAACTCAATTTCATTGCATTCTTAACGTTCATCCTATCTATTTTATACTTATTTTAAAATGTTTGTTTCGCTACATGTAACCTCATATCGTTAAAACAATAAATAAATATTTAAAATGATAATACAATTAAACGATTGTTCTAAATAATAGTGTAAATATAATTATAAATTTATGAATTATAAGGCAAGCGCATGTTAAAACAGAATTAAAGACTTTGGCGTTACTGGATGGAAAAGTGTGGTACAAAACATAACTTTACGGAGGAGAATTGTGATAAACATTGAGAAAGCAGCGCGATAAAACAACCTACATCGTTAGCTTTAAATGTCTGCAAAATTATTATTTTATTTTTAGCAAGCTGTAATTCAACTAGACAATCTATTAACAGATATTGTGAATATCTGCTATATAAAGAAATAAAATCAAGAATGATTATGTATTATTAATATTAACGCCTGCAAAAACTTGCAAAGAAGAAGACATCTTCATATTAAATAAAATACATTAGCTGGAGAATTTCCATATCAACATTCCATTTAAAAAAAAAAAAGAAACAGATGGGACGTTTTACATTTTATAGAATGCTATAAAGTTAGTCACGCAAATCATGCTGCAAGCAACCGGCAAGAGAGATGGGCGACCATGAAACAACGGATTGCAAACCGATAGCCGATTAATCGAGCTGTGTGCAGAGTTCAATTCTTTTATGATCATCAATTACAAGAGAATTGGTTTCGCAACCGTTTGGCAACTAGAATTGTAAATTGGTCGCGCTTTGTGGGGACTGTTTAAGTAGCAAAAAAGACTGCCCACACTTCACGTACGCATTCGAGGAAATTGGAATCCACTAGCCGGCTAGTCGGATAAACAAAACTTAGCGCAAGGTCATTGCTTTCGTCCCTAACCTACAGAATGCACGACTGATCTAACATCTTGCTGAAATAATTAGAGTTTGTTATGAAATTGCTTTAATGTGAATATTAGCTTAATTTAACCTTAGAATATGTATGAAACATTTATTAAATTGTTTTACTGTTAAAAATTCAAACTATATCTGTTGTCTTGTCAGCACCGAAACCCCGCATTCTGCTACAGAAGCCAATTTTTTGTCTTGTGTTATATATAGATCGTAGCCTTATAATCTTTTTTATTGCTTGTACTAACATTTTATCGAAATATACAGTGTTTTAAATGAATATTTGTGTTCAAGTGTAATATTATTGCCATCGGTTCCTAAAAAGCGGTACCTGATTGCTGTAGCCATCCGGTAAAATTAAAATCCGAGTAACTAACAATAATAACAATAATAATAATATCGCGTATTGCATTACATTCTCACAATATGAATATTATTAAAGGTAAATGAATTTGCATAAAAAAAATAAAATATTAAATAAAAAATTGCCAACATTTTTTGTGTGTACATATTTAAAGTAATATATAAATTCATCAAATATACGCTGACATTTTCTGTTAACGGAATTGTTTTCCACCCCATTCTATATTATCTGACATCGCTATTTTACATTGTTTGGTTGTACGACATACAGAAATCGTTTTTCTCTGGCTTATTATAAGTCCATTTTACTGAAATCATTTCAGAACAGCGGTTAACATATCTTTGGTCTGAATTTGTAACTCTTTAAATTTTTTTGTTCCTACTACTAAATTTGTGTCATAAACATCACAGTAAACGTTTAAGTCTGTGGTTTCTTTCTGCGTAACATTTATAAATAATATAAAGAGAATCGGCCTCAAAATAATGCCTTGAGTTGTATAAATATTTGAAACACCATTTGTCAATATACCAACTTTTTGCTATCTGTTAGTAAGGTGTTGTTTGAAAAATTTCAGAGCACGCCTTATTCCATGAACTTAACTTATATAACAAAAGCTCACTATTAACACAGCCATATGCTTTGTTTATTGTTAGATCAAGGCAGAGTCCCATCGCCAATTATCCTTCTGTTTATGAAGACATTCCATAACCATGTTGATTAACTATTAAAAATATTTTCCATAAAATTAATTAGACGTTCATAAATAGCTCAATTTCAACAGTTTTTTTTTACAGTTTTGTAAGTCCAGTTTAAAACATTTGTTGGTCGATAGTTTTCCCTTGATGTCGGATTATATAAGCACTTTATAACTGGAATCCTCAATTTATCGAGAGAAAAAGCTTGTTTGAAGTAATAAGTATTTTTTATAGAATACAGAAAACACGACATAATTCATCATTTAAAACATTTTGAAAATAAATTGATTGTTGTTATCTGCTATATTACAAAGGAAAGAATCATCTGCATAAGTGATTAATTAATTTAGGAATAATTGACAATAAATATCTATTGTATTGGGACGGCATTTCTTCCGGTTCACCTTTGATTCCAAAATCCCCTGTGCGCGTCTTTCCAATATTGACTAAATCCATTTAGATTTGTTATCAGATTTTGAGTGTTTTCTTTTATAATTGTTACCACAGCTTCTTTTTAATAAATCATTATATTCGCGTTCTAAGCTATTATAAATATTATTACAACTAGGATCTAATCTCTGAAAAGATAACAAAACATCTAATTTATCTTTACACTCTTGCACCTTATCATTACTATTCCCAATTTTAGGTTATAACGATTAATATTAAGCATTTTTACTGGAAACTGATTAAAAATATTAGTAAAATGACTAATACAAATATTCCATTGGTTTTTGATTTAATTAGCTCTAACAATCAAACTCCTGGAGACCATAAAATAACGGTCATTTCAAATTTTACTTTCTGATCTGCAAGATCAGATATTTAAGTTTCAATAATTGCAGTTTTAGCATTCTCATAATTACTAAAAATATTATCCTTGTATTTGCCTTTATAAGGGGTACTAAATTAAAGGATTGCATAATCGACATTAGACTAGTTTTCTGTTCGTTATGTTTTAGCATTTCAATATTGACATCTTCAGCTGCAAACATAATAACATATCATTATTGAATATATCAAGTAATAACTGTCCTACGCTATTTGAGAATATAGTAATACTACCTAAAGGAGGTCCATATACATATAACTATTGCAAGAATCTCAACATTATCATTTATACACTCACTGACTGCACATACATGAAGGTATATTCTTATGTTTCGCATAGTATGCTTAACAGCTTTTCTTACAAAAATAATAGAACCTCCGTGTCGATCTTCTTATTGACAGAATTTTAAGGTTAATTGGAGGTTAGAAGAGCGCAGATGTTAGAGCTGTTCTTTCTGCGTCTAGTGCTCCGTGATGCATATATGATAATCAGTACATTTTGATAGAGAATTGCAATATCTTTTTTTGACTGTGATTAGCGACAATTACTATTTTGCTTTCGTATTTCGTTGGTGTGGAAAGAAAAACGAAACTGAATTGTTTCATTTTCGGATCATTTGGCCAATTAACGAATTAATGTGTTTCTGGTAATAACTGTAATAATTAAGATGAATTTTTTCCAAGAAGAATTTTCTCCTCACAGGAAATAAATTCTTAGGAACAATTCTTCTTAATTATTACAGTTAGTTGCAGAAATGCATTAATTTGTTGGCTATTTCATACTGTAAGAAGCTTTCAATCATTGCATTTAGCTAATTGTTCGAGCTTTTTATGATGTCGATGTTTTCAAAATCGCAGGACACTTTAAATGACACGACACACGTAGCGTTGCTAATTCCATAAGATGATAAATGTTTTTAATGTCGTCTTTAGATATATTTACTTGCAGACCGTCAATGTGGTATAAACGCTCACAAATGTTAGCAACTGTTTCCATTTATTATTAATCATATAATTTATCAAAGTTGTAGTTGAATTATAGTATTCAAATCATTTTCTATAATTAAATGTAATTATTTTTACCTTACGATAATTTATATACGTGACTAAGCGTTTTCACCAGAGAAATTTTATATATTTGAAAAGGTATAAGATGAAAACATTTGTCTACTCGATCAAAAGTTACATTAACAACTGGTCAATATTTCTATAAATGCTTCACGTCAATTTGTTGTTCATTGCATGTTACATTTAATTGTTGTGTAATGCTTTTGGTATTTAAGAAATTCAAGCTGTTTATTCATGTAACAAATTAACATACGATATAAATTGAAAGGTTAAATATTTACTCTTACCTAATCTTCAAATTTAACATACTTTAACTAAAGATGAAGATCTGCCAATGATTATTCAAGTAATAAGTAGGAAAACATTTGTTGTTGGATGGAAGAAAGAAACAGTACTAGTTTGAATCGAATGAGAGCAATAACTGTCGCTTAATATTGCGTTTCCTAATGTGCACTAACTTATTTATTATCTGTAAGTAATTCAAGCTTTCTGTTAGGCATTTGCTACTCGTTTTGTATTAATGCAATTACAATAAAACTCTGTGCCAGGTAAAACTTTGCTAACCTACATTTTCTTCAATTATAATACATATTTAATCACATAATTATATTCCACATTATATTTCTTGGACATCTAGCATTTACCGTTGTAATTATTCAAAGAATGAACATTTATGAAAGTTGAAGAAGATTATGCAAAATTATATATAAATTTTCATTTTGTGTCATTTGCCTTCTCAAACCACTTATCAAATAGTGCTAAACTATGAGTTCTGTTTAAATTAATACACGCAGAACTAAATTCTACAAACGATTGAATACTTCAAAAGCTGCTTAGCAATCTGTCGTGCTTTAAATCCTAGTTCAACTTGAAACTACCTTAGGTATGGCTATTGCTCATGGTAAATGTAGCGAGAACATTTTCCCAGCTTAAACGAATTTTCAATATCTACCCAGCGAGTTGCGCCACCTACACAGTTGCCTGGGAGCTAAGGAATTTGTTTTTATGTGTATATCAATACCAGGATTTTGACTCATTATTAAGCGACGTCGTAATTTCGAAAAGCAAGCCTGGAAATATATTAGTGAAGGGTAAGCCCTTAGCGGATGGAAATAGGTTTGCTGCTTCAATTAATTAGTTTACCTACATTTATTTCAGCTGGCGTCTACTGCGTGTTACTCTTTGTCTTTTAACCGTATTAGCAGTTGGAAGTAAAATTTAATTTAATATCCTTAATTATTTGAGATGAGTCCTATTTTGTAAGAAAGACACTTTGTTTAGTTTAAATAAAACATGTACAACGTAGAATATAGGTATAGGCACAATTTATTAGTATTTGGCTTACTGTTGCTTTTGCAGATTTCGATTACAAAACGATAAAAATACACTAGCGACCATTAAGGTTAGGACAACTTAAAAATTTAAAAAAAATCTTTTTTTTCAATATTTAATATTTTTAACATTATTGTAAAAATTTCTACATTAAAGTAAGTATAACGACAAAGTATTTAAGACGGAAATCATCATTAGAATAAGCCTACTAAAGAGAAAATTAATTTAACCTTAAAGCAGGTAATAAAACAATTACAAACGATATTTAAAGGAACGCCGACAAGACATGTTTGCAATGTCTTCCTCTATAGCAGGAAATAATTGATATCATACTTGAATTATTCCATTAGTAAACCAGTTCTGATACGGTTGTTCAATTGTAGTGTTTGTGAAAATAGTATTTTAAAAATGCCGAACGGAAAGCCAATAAGTGCAGCAAAGAGATCAGCTATTGTCACATTACACGAGGAAGTACATTCTGTGTGTGTGATAAAATCTACAGTTCATCACACCATTTGTCGCTACCGAGACACCGGAATCGCCCGTCAGGGGTAACAACCCTCGCGAAAGATCGACGCCTTAAAGTGTTGAATAAGAGAAATCGGCGATTGACGGCGCCTGAAATCGCAGCAGAAATGAATAGGGGACACGAAAGACCGATATCTAACAACAATTAAATGCCACTTAAGGGATGTCGGTTTATTCGGTCGCGTTATTCCGTCGTGGAAACCGCCAAAAACGTTTACAGTGAGCCAAAACTCATAGAAATTAGATCGCAGAAAATTTCAGAAACTTTCTTTGGACTGACGTGTCTAAGTTCGAAGTTGCGCGATTGTGTCGTTTTCATAGTGAAACACGGTGGTGGTTCAATTATGGTTCGGTGTTGCTTTATCAGTGCGGAGATCGGCGATCTCGTAAAAATTGGCGGCATTATGCACAAAGAAAATTATAGACGCATATTGCAATAAAAGGCTGCAATCTCAGGATTGCGGTTGAAGTTTTACGGGGACTTTGTGTTTGCGCATTCATTCATTCATTCATTCATTCAAGTTAGGGTGGGCACTTGATGTCCGGGCACTTGAGCTTGGTGCTCATTGTACAATTCCTATTGATTCTCTTATTTCCACTCGAGCGCTTGGTGTGCTCTATAAAGCCAGTATCTTGCCCAGTGAATTTTGAGGACTTCGAGGTGCCAATAGATCTCCCCAAATATTTCTGCTGAGTACTTTTAGTTCCTCACATGTGCAGATTACATGTAACTCGTTTCCTCCTGTAGTTAAGAATCTTCTACAACACGGTTCGCTTACACGGCCTGTATTGTATAGATGCTTTTTACAGAGGACAGTGTCCAGTTACCAACCCCAGTAATGGTTTTAACTTCTTCTTACCTGCGCTTGAGTAGGTTATCAGAGAAACTACATCCCATACCCTATCAGCGTTTTGGTATGGAGTTGACTTTCAGTCGACCTCCATTTCTTTGTACTTCTTTATCTAACAAGGTCCAGATATACCTCCTGTGCGAATCTTTTAGTAATCCCACATACGGGCTCTGGACCATGAGTGTCTCTGAGAGCCCTCTTGGCTAGTTCATTGGCTATTACGTGCCACTTTATAGCCGCATGTCCCGGCACCCAAAATCAGAGACAACCGTGTTGTTCCTTGCAGTGCATTGAGGGATTGTTTGCAGTCCTGAACTAGTTTTGAACCTAGTTACAGGGTTTGAGACTGCTTAATGAACAGCCTGGCTATCAGTCGATTATACTAAATTTCCTCCTCATGTAGCCATTTTGTGCAATCATTTCGCACAGGCTGCAAGAGCGAATACTCTGCCTGGAAGACGATTGTAATATGTTTCCCCAGGTTATGAATATCCTTTGATTAGGACTGGGCCACAAATACGGCTCTGTCCCCGCGCTGGATTTGGATCCCATCCGTGTGCCAGTTTTCGTTAGCAGTGATTTCACTACGTGCTGGTCTCTGTTCGTATGGAGATATTACCTTTTCAGTGAAGATAATTTCGGGTACCATGCTGTCGTGGGCATTTGTAGCAATGGGCCCGTCAGCAACGTGCCCGTAGTATAGTGTGTCTCCACACTGAAGTTGGGATGCAAAGGTTGTTGGCTTTCAGTCTAAGGATCGCATTCATTGCGTCGCTCTCAATAGAGTTCCGGGGGGAGGCCAAATGGTCTCCAAGAGGGCGGTCTGTACGTTATTGCGCAGTGCTAACCAGCATGCTGTTTTGGACAGCGCAGCAGCTGCTGAGGAGAACCTTCTGTCCTCACCAATACTGCCGTATGTTATCGCTGGTCTTATCAGGGCCGATATAGCAATGGTACTTAGGCTTTAATCCCAGGTTTTGCCAAGAACTCTCCTGCAGCGCCAGAATAGTGCGTGGCCTGTCGTTGTTTTACTAAGTGATTTGTCCAGTCATTCGCGATAAGGGTAACACCTCAGTATCTTATTCTTGGTTAATTTAATCTGCAAGAGTCTAATGCAGCTAGGTCACGTGAGTTTCTATGTGGTAAGCACTTGTGTTTTATTGGTATTAAACTGAATCCCGTGTTTGCGCATGATAAAATACTAACTAAAAGATATCTCGCTTTCAATTAGAAGATAATGTCTTGGAAATCATGCCCTGCCCCGCAGAGCCCAGGATTTGAAACCCATGCGAATTTACTGTGGATGAGCTCGGACAGTGGGCGAATAAGAGGTCTGCCTAACTTCGAAAGAGGACCTGTGGCAACTTCTCCAGGCTGAATGGAACAATATTTCTCAGGAAACTCTGATAAATATTTTAATGAGAATGTTTTGTTTTATTTTGTATTTCTTCTTGTTATTTGTTTATATTTTTGTTTCTACGAATACATTTCGAATACATTCATTTTTTTTAGAATTCTTGCCGTTTTTATTGGTTAGGCAGTAATTTACTAGTGTCCTGTTCAGGCCGGTTTGTGTATTCGTTTGCTTTTCAAGTTTATGTCGGAAAAGAAGGCATAACGTTACACATATAAAGGAGTAGATAGATATTAGCACAAATAAGTACAGTTATAGAATGAATATTATACTCTAACAATAGTAAAGTATTAACATACAATAACTGTAGCGTGAATGGTGCCTGATAGACGAATGGTTTATAAATCATCATTATTTTGTGAAAAATACAAACAATTCAATAGAATTCATAAACAAGACCATGTGAATGTCACAGACAGTGCACAACAATTACTGGAACCCGGTAATGCTGGGAGATAGTCAGTTTAGGATTAAAAAAGCATGCACATACATATACAAAAATAAGTAAGTATGAACTGGAATGGATTGCTGTATTACCCAAAAAGCAATCGCCCGTCTCCCTAAGTTCTACGATTATACATATTTAACCGATGCAATGCCGTAGGTGACGTTAAATTACCCTACAATTTTGGTGGAGCCAAAGCGGTTTCCGTAGCATATGAATGTCTGTTTCTACATATTTTTTGTTAGTTTCCGACTGGCTGTACAAAATGTTTGAAGCATTTAGTGCAATAGAACGTGATAGTTTTCTTTTTGGAGGTCCCTGAATCACTTTGTAGTCCGGTATGACATTTTTCATCGCGGATCCGGCTCGAGATTATCCTTTATACCTGTAGGTTACGATAATTCCGCATTCCATGTATATGTCATACAGCATATGGCTGTGTAGTTCAATGACGGTGTTATTTTTTCCTTCTGTATGTCGATTCTAAACTGGCGGCACTACAAAACCGTGCATGTGTACTGAGAAAACAAAGGTAAGTTTATAGAAGAAGTCAATATCAGTGTAATCTACAAGCAGGAAAATATATAAAATAACAAGTTCGATTGACAATAAAAAGCAATAATGTTATGTATATTGGCAGTATTATGAGGTAAAATTGGTGTCAATTATGCTGATCTAGCTAACAGTTACTCTACCAATTAGGCGATCATTTACTATTTAATTATAATTATCTGACATTATTCAAGCAATTTCCATATTAATTATGTTTTCTTTATGTTTTATCATATATTTTATAATATTTGCCTATCGTGCGCAGAGAAAGTTAATATAGTCAAGAGTTAGGCTTTTCCGATGTTTAAGATGGGGATATCGGAAACGAGCGAAGATAAAGAGACGATGGGAAAGTATTGCAGTTTTATGAGGTCACTTGAAAAAAAAAGAAAACGCTAGTCTAAACAGATATCGAAAAAAAAATTCTCATATCTCACGCGCTTGAAGCTCTATTGCTATTGAATCTAGAGAAAAGGTCTAAAGGAGTTTTTTTAATGGAAATCGTAGTCGGCCATGATTTCATAGAAAAAAAGATTTTTCAACAATTTCAACGATATGACAATATATTTATTTTTGCAAATAATTATTGCAATTTTCTCTTTTTAATTGGAAGCAATCGATAGATGCACATTGCGTTTGGGTGGAAAATGTTTCACTTAATTTCGAAATGTTTATTCCGTTATGACAACAAAGATTTTTCGTTATGATAACAAAGATGACACCGAAACTAAAGGAGTAGCTAAGTATCATCACTTCCATGTATATCGCCTAGAGCCAACTGTGACAACGGAAAAATTAGTTAATTATATTAAATCGAAGAATATTTCGGAAGTTACTTGTGATAAATTAAACAGCAAGTACCCGGATGTATATTCTTCTTTTAAGGTGTCTGTTCCTGAATCTTACGTGAATCAAGTTACTCTACCTGAAACATGGCCGGAAGGTGTATGTGTCATCAAACTTTCATTGAGAAAGCGACAAACTTAAAAATTCATACGAATCCTACACCAAAATATTAGGTGTTTAGGCAATAAAGTTGAATTATTAAATGTTATTTTACAATCTAAAAATATCGATATTGTTTTGTTGAGTGAACATTGGCACTGAAATTCAGTTTAAAGAAATTTCTCTAAATAATTACTTCTGACAATCTTAACTGACTGTCGTCCTCACTATAAGCACGGAGGAGTAGCAATTTATTGCAATAAAAATCTTAAAGTAATACTTAGAAATGACATTAATCAACTATCTGTTGGATATAATATTGAATTATGTGCGATTGAATTAGTTTCAGAAACCAATGTAATTGTAATAGCGCTTTATCGACCTCCAAATTCAGACTTTCTTTTTCATTTCACAACTCTCACTATTACTAACAATGAACATAAACTCATAATTCTTGGTGGTGATTTCAATATACATCATTTGGTGTCCCTTCGTTAATGCTTAATACGTTGCTATGATCTACGTAACAGTTATAATATGACTTATACTATTGACACACCAACTCGTGTAGATATAAGATCCGCTTCTTGTTTAGACAATTTTATTTTTAATGTGCCCAATGATTTATACACTTGATGCGGTGTTGATTTTAACCTTCCGATAATATTTACTCTCACTACTGCAAAAAATAACGATTTTACTTACACTTTCGTCAGAAAAAATTGTTTTAATACTTTAAATCTATTTAAAAGCTGCTTACAAGAAGAAACATGGTTGCCGGTATATGAATGTTCATGTCCAGATACAGCCTCTAAATATTTATTGACATTTTGTATACCATTGGATAAATCTTCCCGCTTGTTAAAATAAATCTAATAGTAATTCAAATAATAGTGATCTTGATGACACCCCATATTTCAAATTAAAACATTGGCATTCTATTAAATGATATTTGTAAAAATACCCCTGCATACAAAACGAATATTTAGATATGAGAAATATTATCAAGTCCATGCACCTAACAAAAAAAGAAAAAATGATAATTTCATTCTTTCAGCTAAAAACCAAATCTAAAGCCGTTTGGACAGTTATAACAATAAAGTCAGCAGCATTTGTATGAGTAATAAGGGCCTAGAATTTTCCGAATGACTATGAATGGTGTAAGGATTTAATTCTTTGTTCTGAATTTGCAAAAAAGTTTACTGCAGGCATAACGCAGTCCTGTTGATTATTGATGCAATTGCTAGATCGATTGGTCACACACAACATACATTTTTTAAACTAGCCCGTAATTGGAGAGTGATTCGTTTGAGGCAAATCTACAAAGTGGACTTACTCAGTCTGTTGGTGAGGATGGAGTGTATTCATATTTGTCACAGATTCAATGGAATATCTTTCTCATCAGCTTATTTAAAACTTTCTTTAGAGATGGAATTTTCCTTCTTGTTAAGCTGGCCGTATATCTTTTCAAAAGGGTGATGTTAATGATCTAGCTATTATCGTTATATCAGTTTATGAACTTTTCTAAAATTTGAACAATAATGAATACTAAAATTTTTCTTATTTCTAAATTTATTTATTATCTAAACATCAGCAATGGTTTTGGTTAAAAAATGTTCAATGAGCCTTTATTTAATTTAGCCATGTTTACAGCACTGTGTGGTGAACTGGCGCGCCCTGGTGATGTCGCTCTATAATTTAGAAGATGTTGCGTTTGGAGATTTTGAAAAGTTTCTTTATGCAACGTTCTTATTCGCGGAGACTATGGCATCATTTTTGGTGGCGGGGATTGCACTTCTGCTGCGAGAATATTTCTGATTCAAAAACGAGCCATTAAAACTTATTAAGCCTTAACTCACGCGCTCTTGTAGAAGTGCCTAAAAGAACACAAAATCTTTAACTTTTTACGATGTTATCTTCTATGAAGTTTTGTTGTTTTGTTCACAAGCCATCGTAAGGAGTTTCACCGACAGTGGTGTCGCATTAATTACAACAGAATATTTAATTACTTGTCGCCACCAAGACATGGAACTACAATTTTTCAACGGAATTTAATATACATGAGATGCAAGCAATATAATAAACTGCCTTGGAATATAAAAGCAGTTGATAACTTGAAAGGATTCAAAGCAAGTTAATGTTATCTTTTTAATTTGAGCTTGTTATTCAGTTGCCGATTTTCTCATAATATTTAGTTTATTAGTATTCATTATTTTTGTTTGTATTTTGTTGACATATTTCATCATTGTCTTTTTTTAATTTGATATTGTTTGAAATAAATATCTATCTATCTATCTATCTATACCTACGATTTACGAAGCAGAAATAACTTCTCATAAACTAAAAATAAGAATCACAAAGGATAAATTAATAAATAATAAACCAAATGGTAATCCAACTAAAGTAGTATCTCCACAACGTAAATCTCCTCTCGAAGCACCAATCTCGAAGATATTAGATTTACTTATAATCTACACAGAGAAACATTTTTGTGCATAAAACAACATTTTATAGCAAACATTGTATAGCATTTACTACAATTATAGATCAGTTCTCTAAAGTCATACCTAAACTACTGGAGAAAAATTAGCGGGTACCATTTTTTTTTGTAAACATTCAGGCCATGTAAGTGCTTCTGGTTAATATATCAACACATAATAGTGAAATAAACTTTATTTTCGGCGGTAGTAAATGTAGTACTATACGCAGTTTTTGTATTGAAATATATATATTCTTAAGCAGTCAAACCAATGCATTTGATCCTGCCAAAGTATTTTTGGGAAACCTTGGGAGCTACAGCCGATGATAATCTATTGATTATCTCTAGCTGTCATAAGACCATGGGTTCTTATGCAATCACCGTAGAATTACACCATTCGCTGGCACAAAACTTTCAAGTTTTGGAGGGTAATGATTAGATATTAAACTCCGTTCCGTTAGTAAGAGGAGAAACTTCCTTCTCAATGCTCAGGGATTAAAGGCGTCGGAAAATTTTAGCACTAGAGATCTGACAGGATATAAAGCGAGCTTAAATCCTTATAACAAGTGATATCATTAAAACACCAACGAAATGCTGTGTACTGATGTTACAAGCATAAATGCAAAATAAATTTAAAAAATGAAAAAATTCAAATTTACTAGCTCAGCGGAAAAAAAAAAAAAAAACTAAAGGGCGCAAAAAGACTATTCTTTATTTCAGGGTTACTTTCGCAATTAAAACTTAATCTTGAAAAGTAAAATGTGGGCGTTCAAGTAAACTTGTCTATCACTAACACTTCTACGGTCGCCTGTTCAAAACTTTCGCTCACTTTTCCTGTTCATACTGACATCTTCTTCAGGATAACTAACTGATTCTCCAGGTCGCCTTCTTCTTATATACGCCGGGTGCTCAAGCGTTAGTTGCGCTCCCCATTACGTGACGGTTGTAGTGGCTCTTCCAGGTGCTAGGTGGACCCTCTTGCTCTGTTAACGTTTTTATTCTTCTCTATTTTATGCTGTCTGTGATCTTTTTCCGTAGTTATTGTGTGTTTATTACTTTTACATTTTGATATCCTTTGTGTCCGGTGTCGTGCATGTGTTCTGCCACCGCTGATTGATCGGTCCTTCTTAATCTTGCGTCCTCCTCATGTTCTTTTATTCTTATGTGAATGGCTCTTCCTGTTTGTCCGACGTAGCTATTGGTTCCGATTGATATATCCTTGTGAACCTTTCTGTGCGCCCGCTGGGTATCTTATCTTTTCGCGTCGGTAGGTTATGTTGGAGTCGACGTTGCAGTAAGAGCGTACTTGTACCGTTAAGGTTTCTTCAAATCGCTACTTTTTCGGTGACGCTGCGATGTAAGGTAAGCCTCCCTCTGTGGTTTGTAGTTTTCAGGTGTCGTCCTCTTCTTAGTGGATCTCCTTATGTCGATGTAGTGTAACATTTTTTTTAGTGATTTCTCATGTAATTTTTCACTGGTAAGATGTTGTTCGTGCATGATGGTTTCGGCTCTGGATAGCATGTTTGGTTTAATGTTCTTCTGCATCGGATGATGGTGAATCTTGCTGCAGATTATTATCGGTGTGCGTCTTATTTCTAATACGCGTGCTGTAGCATTCCTCTTTGTTTTTAACTAATCCGGAAAGGAGATTTATTTTGTTTTTCTCATGGGTAAATATTAGTGGCTGGGTTGCTGCGAGTTTATGTGTTC